>WAAF01017359.1:346914-481139 GCA_013400475.1 Tricholaema leucomelas | reverse complement strand
CAAAAAAAAAAAAAAAAAAAAGCCTGCATCAGAGAATTAACTGCAAGGTGAGAAATAACTATACTGTCCTCAGAAAAAAAAAACTGCATATGGTCATGGGACTGCATTAAAAGAGTTCAGAGAGAAAGCATTTGCTGACAGTAAGGAGATATAACTCAGATGAGATGGTCTCAAATGAGCCATCCGGTCAGCAGAGGAACAGGCATAGCAACTGGAAAACCTGAAGGCATATTATAGCACATCACAGCTGAGACTCTGACTTTGTTTCCATGTCTCCTTGAGAAAGCTTGCCCACACACACAGCCCAGGCAACAGCTACTCTGATTCAGTGCCAGCCCAAGAAGGCTCAGGTTTTGGCAGCCTGCACCACCCCACAGCAGTGGAGGAATTTGCAAAATAAAGGCAGCATCTGTGTCTGTGGGTGAAGTTCTATCTGTGGTTCTGCACATTTTATCTTCACAGTGCTCCCACACAGATTTGAGCGAAGCAGGGCTGCAGGCAGGAGTACTGCACTCCTGGAAAAAGCAACTGCCATAGGTGCTAGGAGGACAATAGACATTTCTATAGGCAGAGGCTGTTTAATCCTTCTTAGCTCTGCAATCACAGATAGCCATTACTGCTTTGGTTCACAGCTCACATTTTTATTCTCTCACTTCTTTCCCTTCCACATCTTTCATGCTACAGAGCAACCAGCAAGTGACCTCAAGGCCACAACTCATAAAGTATTCACTCCATTATTTACCCTGTGAAGGCATTAAAACAGTTACCTAAAGTATTACAACCCACAGACTCTGCTACAGGAGATTCCTTAACATCAGGCATATTCAGTCTTCAATAATAAAATATGAATTTATTTTTTTTCCATTTCTTTCAAGCTCTGATGTCTGGCAATCAAATAAAAACCCTCAATTTTAAACATTGCAAATAGGTTAAACTTTTTCAAAGCAGGAGTTTGTTTTAAAATGTATGAAACACTACATATAGCATATATTCAAGTTTCATCTATTTGTTGGGTTGCTTTGCACCTGTACCTTTGGGGATGGCAGGGTAGGGAAATGAGGAAGAGGGAGAGAAAAGGGAAGACATCAAGAAATTAGAGCCCGAGGTTTTCTGCTGAGGAGTCACACAATAAACCATAAAGCACTACACACATTCACACAACATTTAAAGGAGCCTAGAGAAATTAAATCATACCGTTCCATGACAACTCCTCTTTGTTTAGTACTAAGAACCACTTTGTATGAACAGCGAGAGATTGTCTTTAACACCATTTGTTTCCCATGTTCAATGAATACAACATATCTCTGCTACAGCACTCACTGTGGTATAAATAAGCTCTTTAAGATGGCAGATCAGTATATATTCTAATACCTGTCACTCCTACAACAGAAACAGGGAAGATGGGAAGTTGTTTCTGCTGGGATGTGGCTCATAGCTCTTCCTCTTCCACAGCAGGCAGTCTTGCGCAGAAGATACTCCAATACATGCTTCACTTCAGGAACCATGATACATACTTTGTTGTTTATAGATAACAACATAGGCTGGAATTACCAAGCCACTGACTATTCTGCCTTCCTGCAAGTTGATAATTTAGCTTTGACCTCTTGGATTAATTTTAACAACTGAGGAAAGTGCAACCTAAATATCCTTGAAAAACCTTGTGATGAAATCTCTAGTTGTTGTTACTTAGAATGTTTTGTCTTCAGTGTTCTTTCTTTGTATGATTTAATGTCATTAGATGATCTTCATCTTTTATTTTTAAACTTCAAGAGTTTATACTTCTCCATCAGTTTTTATTATATGTAGGATTTACACTTTTCTGTCCAATTCAGATACATAATGCATTAGTTTAGTTCTTGAAAACTTCAAGTTCTCCACAACTGCACAATGTTTAAAATAAACTGATTTCCCATACTAGTCAGCCCAGCAAATTTAATGCCTCAAGCACTGTAATAACATAGTTTTAAATAGACTGCTGAAATATTAATCTTAGCATTCATTATTCTTTCACTCTGCCACTATTGTTTGATATTTCTTCTCCTGCCATGCAATATCCTTTCTGTCTATATTTCAATATCCTCTGGACATCATCTCATCCATAGGATGACTCACATCTTGGGAAGGATTTGTTAAGCCTTATGTGTTCCAAAAGAAAACATTCCTTATTCTTCACATGGAATTCTTTTTCTTTGAAATAATCTGACCTATCTTTCAAAAATCTCTTCAAGTTTAAAGATCTACTTATATTGAAGTTTGTAACTTAGATGACCAAAGTGTAGATTTATCTTTTTTCCCCCTTGGGCTTAATATTCCTTTAGTTTGCTTTGCCAAGTCACAAAAAAAGTAAATGAGTCCCTCAGCAACTCCTTTGCTTGCAGGTCAGGCATCAAACTGAAGTGAAGAACATTGTAAAATGGGATAGCAAGCATAAGCAGTAGTATGGAACCAGTGGCATTAGAAATTGAGAAAGGTACCACTTAAAGGAGGACTCTGTTCAGGCTATCTTTTACAAAAGCTCTTTAGCTGAGAACAAGATTAAACTGGTTATTTATTATATGCAATTATTCAATGCATAGAATTTTGTTATAACCGTAGTATAAAAAGATATTTATAACTATGACTTTCTCATGATTTAGTTTTACATTATTTAGTCAAAGGGTTATAAACTTCCCATTAGTGTATTAAACCTAGAAAAAAGAAGTCTTCAAACCATGCAAAGAGACAAATTCTGGAACAAATTTGCAACTGGAGAAGCTGGAAGAAAAAACTTCAGTAGCTAATTTTAAACCAAGGACAGTTCTGCGAGATGAATGGCAGGATCCCATGTTTGGTGAGCAGAAAGTCCTTCTGTTCCAAGCAGCCCTGTTCCTACTTCTAGCAAAAACCTTTCTTAGTACAGCAGAGCCAGAAGATGGAGTGCTGTTACACAGCTTTGCTGGTATTTCAGGAAAATCTTCTTCTGCTATACACATGCACCCAAAAAAAAAAAAAAAAAAAAAGAAAGAAAGAAAGAAAGAAAGAAAGAAACAAACAAACAAACAAACAAACAAACCAACCCACAGACCTCAAACAATCCAAACTGTGCTTTGGAGAAAGCAGCTTCTAGACCTAGAGGAATTTTAGGCTTCACACTGCCATTAACAAAGATAAAAGACTTAGCTCCTGTGTGCTGCTGGCAAGTGTCCTTTGGCTCACAAGTTGAACCTCCTGCGATTCATCCAGCGCACGGCCTATGCCCTGCTGCAGGCATCGTTTCTTGTGTGTAAACACATGGTGGTCATCCTAGTCTTTTCTGAAAGGCTGAATTGAATCCAAGCCTCGTGTACAAGAGCTGACCTTGACCTGCAAATTTGATCCTCAGAAGAAGTAAGAGATTCAGTACTCACTGCTTGGCTGCCTCACCAGATTTTTCTCTCTTGCAAGAACAGCCTATCTGGCGATTTCCAGGTGAAAAACAAACAAACAAACAGTAGTTTGTTTGTTTAGTAGTTTACCTACTAAAAGTAATCCTTATGATTCTGCCATGCCTTGGGGAGACGCATAAAAATGTTTCCTTCTTTCCTTGGAATTTTATGCTTTACAGAGGAGGGAGAAAACTAACGCAAAGATCAATGCAGAAGAATATCACTTTTTTCCTCAATTACTTGCACTCCACATTGCAGCCAGGCACCTCAGGACTGAAAATAAAGGTGCTATCCTAAAGAAAAGTGTCTTCAGTCACACACTTTCTGGCATGGCCAAATAAGGCAAGGACAATGAAGGAATCAGCCAATAATATTTCCTTTGCCTTTTTCCTCAAGAAAATAAAATTACTGCACTGGGTTATTTTGGTCCAAGTGGTTGACACTGATATGTTCCTCAAAGCATTTTTATTATCTCTGCATACAGGTCTTATAATAAGTTGCAGAAATGTCATTAAAGGCACCAGGAACGTTCTGTATCTAAAAATGTAGACTATTAACTGGTAATCTGATGGAAAACTTAAGGGCTTTTTATATAATTTACACAGTATAGGCTAAAGAGTTGAACAAAAAATGTATAGAGACTTAAAAAAGAAATAAAATTAAAGATACAAAGGTACACTTAAAATTTCCAGCCATAAGCAGTCCAGTTCAGTTTTACTTTCAGTCTGCAATTATCTAAGACTTTATCTCATTTATATGGTAATAACTTGTCTCATGTCAGCTCAACAAGCAGAGATAGCAGCTACGCAGCACCAGCTCCTCGAACACTCCGGCTGGCTGAAGCCTCCCAGCGTGGGTGGACAGACCTCCACGGGCTCAGAGCACCTATTAGACTTGCCAATGAGCCAGACCTGGCAGTGCTGTGAGGAGCATAACAAAGGCAGGGAATTTCTTGACACTGTGAATTTAACTATTTATAGATCTGCACACACTCAGGGTGAAAACTTTTTGAGAAATATTTATTTTCCCAGAGAAGAGGAGACTTAGAGCAGCAGTTTGGAAAGAGCTGCTCCTCAATAAAGAACAGCAAAATTTCATGGCAAGGTTCAAAAATTATTCCAGAGTGATAACTACAGCTGCAAACCTGCATTTTCTCTAAAATTATAATAAAACACTAAGTGAGAAAACAGGGCAAAACAGGTGTAGACATTAATGAAAGATAAAGGCTTTGGTCCTTTACACTTACTAAGAAAGGTCTTACCCCCTTGCCAAAGCAGAAGAGATGCATGGACATTTCCTAGGTTCCAACCAACCCTATGTCTCTCAGATATATTAAAATTGAATAAATAACTTTGTGTGTGTGTGTGTGTGTATAATGAAGTTAGCCAGGTAGCAAATATCCACACAGAACAAGGATCTGGGATAGAGGTACAGATAACAAGCTTCACATTACTCTCCTTATTGAAAGTTCAGCTCTTCTAATGAGCTTTCTTTCAAAGAAATTGACTGTGGTTTTGCCCATAAACCATCATCACTTTGGGGGCATAAGAGCACATTTCACTTCAATAAGTAGTTTCCCGTCATGAGGGAGTGAGATGCAGTGATTGTACCAGATATGTGTCAGTGCAGAGTAGGTTGTATTTTAACTATTGTAGTCATCAAATACATACTTCCAGTTCACTCAGAACAGAAAAGGTTCAGTTTAAGGTGATCATGGAAATATAACTGTAATGAAAACTAGGTAGGATATGGTTTACAGTCTATGATTTCTGAAGGGTTTCTGTGCCACCTGCCAGAGGGAAGTGTATTTTGTGGATAATTTAGCAACAGTAACACAATTGATTTTTACTGGGGGGATGGGAGCAGAAAAGACCAGAGTTTGGCTTATGTCTCTGTGATACTATTAAACAATGCTGCCTTCTTCTTTTCTAGAAGACATAGGTAGGTTTCAGGAGGATCAAGTCTCTGTTAAGTTCCTCATCCCTTTGCAGAGTCCAGAAAGAGGTAGGCAGTTCAGATCATGCGGCTGACGGAGCACTGGGAGTTGTGTGTTTTAGGAACCCTGATTTAAATTCAGAACACCAAGTTTTATGTGAGATTTACTTATTGTATTTAAAAGCAACATCAATTTGCTTTGAAATACTCTTATAGGATAGCTGATATTAAAATAGAAGATTTAAGAATTATATATTTGAGAAATGTATTATTCTTTTATATGTACTGAACATGAATGTCTTAATCCCTACCACATCATGGTAAGCCCTAAGCCCCACAGTGCAGAGAAAGAGTGTTTAAAATGCCACTTAGAGTTTCTAGCAATCTGCAAGTGTTGAGGCTACATCACTGTACCTCCAAAACCATCCATGTAGCCACATGTGCTTCAGGTGGATGCCAAGAATGTGAAATTAAGGGTAGCAATACAGAAGAGCCCTGAAAGGAATTTAGAAGTTTTCCTTTAAGTGTCACTCTGCTCACAATCCCAGCTATAGTAAAACCATCTATTTCCATCCCAGTATGATCATAATACCTCTAGTTTAAGTCATATCATGAACTAGTGGAAGTACTAGATTATGGACTGCTGTATTGGGACAGGGAGAATCAATGTCAGGACAGAAGGGATGGAAGTACTACTGTGAAGCAATGGTAAAAAGACACAAGCCATTGAAAGACAAGTCCATCTGGGGCAAGCAGAAGTAGCCTGCCATACAGAGAAAGATTTTTTTAATAGTGAACAGCTGTAATTCATGATGTAATTAAACAACAAACAAACAAACAACAACAACAACAAAAAGCCAAAGGAAAAAGATAAGTAAAAATAAAACATAAGCAGGCATAAAACTGCTTATCAGTTGAGAACAACAGCATCAATAATGAAATTTCATTATTAAGAAATTCTGCCTCCAGAGTTTTCCCAGAAAGCTTAATGCATATTTTATTGTATTTCCTTCTGAGAAGTAATCCAAAAGACTCTGAAAACATTGATGGAAGGTGAAGGAACTGTTTAAAGTGTAAGTTTTTGAAATGCTAAAGCTATGAGGAATCATTAGCGCAGATTAGCTCTGATTGCAGCAGAAGTAGAATAGCTACAAGAGAGAAATTTAATGAGCTAGACATCCAGCATAGTGGTATTAAATGCTTCCCAAGCATAATAGGATAATATTCCTACAATGCTGCAACCACCACACTGTAGTCTTCAGCAGAAAGGACTCCACCTCAGTGGAATTTCAGCCCCACGCTCAACATGGATAAATTAGAACCCAAAATATCATACAAATGTCTGTGTCAGGGAACTTCATACCATGGAAGAACCCTCACTTCTGATTCCTTGAATACAAAACAAAAGGCCACATGCTCAGGGCAGGACAAAATCCACAGTCAAGCATTATATTACAGTTTGCAAAGTTAAAAAACAGTGAGGATAAACCTCATTTGAAGTTGTAATGGGCTTTATGTGAATACACTCACACACACATGTAAACATTTTAAATATGTATTCAAAGTCCTGTTGGATTCTAATGCTCCTCTGATGATTACAGCTGATTCTCCACTTCAGTAAATAATTCAGTAGCCAAGAATTGCTTGGCCTGGAAAAGAGATGAACAATGGGACCAAGACTTTAAAAAGATGCTCTTTTCTGAGAGATATTTGGCTTAATTTTGACTTTGTAAAGAAAGCTTTCCGCAAAAGAGGAAGACATGCAAATAAAGTTGAAATGTTTGGATTCATAACAGTAATTTAGAATCAGCATTTTCTGACCTTTATCCTGCTAGTGGAAGAAACAGCTGATGGGGCAAAAAGAGAGCTCAGCAACATAATTTATATAAGTGGCTGCCATAGGAGAGATTTTTTTTTTAATTCAAGGACAAAATTCTAGCTGTGCTGGAAGAGTTTCACTTTGTGATGCCGTATGCTGCTATTGGATATTCAGGAGCGTAGATATCTGCCGGGAAGTTTCGCCCGCGAGGGATCGGTCTGGCAATACTGACAGGGTTCAGGCCCCAGGGAGAAGGGGAGAATGGGAGCAAGAGGCAACACTCTATGAGTTGATAGAATAGACTCCAAAGTTTATTTGCAGCACAGCACAATTTATACCCTCTGACAGGCTACTGCCAGTGTGGTTCTGTTGGATTGGCTTAAAGTTATGTGCAAGGTAGAGATAGGTCACACTGAATCAACAATGGCTGATGCCCACCCCTATGGGATGGCAAGCTCAGCCCCCTGCAGCTGTGTGTGTGGGGTGCTCATTATTTACAGCTTGGTATCCTGAGCCCAAGACAGCCCAAGGACAGTTCCCCAGCACAAGCTCTGATGTTTACAGCTCATGCCCACTAGGGAGAAAATTTTTCCCACAGATATCCAAGGACCTCACCTAGAGTAAGCTTCAGAAAGCAAAACACTATTCTGTCAATTTTGTTTATTTAATGCACAAAGGCACATTTAAGTACTGAAGACCACTCTGATTAGGAGTGAGAATAACTGTAGGACAGCTCTTCTGAAAAAAAAAACAGGCAACTCAAGTTGCAGCAACTTAATCAATGCATGTTCTCAGTATTGCTTTTGTCAGATGGTTATGCAGACCAAGGAAAGACACCACTGAGTTTAAAACAGGAGCCACAAAAAGAAACCCTAACCTTTTAAGAGTGCATTTCAGTTTTCCTTTACAGGTAGCAAAATGCCAACTCAACAAGCTTCTCTGAAAAATTGAGCTATTCATAGGCATTTGCAAACTTTTAGTACATGATACTACAAAGTATTAAAGCCACCCTGAGAGCTTAGATACATGCACAGATCAAAAGATAGTTGCTCTAAACAGAAATGAGTTGTGTAGAGGAATGTTAAAAGGCACATAATTCTTAGCAGCAAGTTTGCAACTCTACTTTAAAACTTTTTTTTAAAAAATGGCAGAGGGTACTCTAAAATTAGGAGGAAATCACAGACAAAATACCCCAGAACCTCATATCCTTAATGTTGTTGTTTTTTTTTCAAGCTCAAGAGCATCTGGATCCAGCCTGTTTCTAGACAGCTTTAAAAAAACAAAAACACAAAACTGTATTTTTAGACAGCATTTTCCACAAATACCTCTTTAAAAAAGCAATCAAATAAATTAACGTGGTATTATTTTATCAAGAATTTACCTCCTAAGTCAGGAGAACAACAGTACATATGGATACTGCACACAAGAATTCTCAGTGAAAGAGAGGTATCACAGGAATTATGGAAGTGATCAGAGGAGCAGTTTGTCATGACAGAAGCCTAGAAAACTTGCCTTTCATAGTAAAACATAGACTGAAAGAGGAGAGTATCACAGTCTGTAAAGTATCAAAAAACTAAGTCCCAGGCAGAGGAAAAGAACTCTCTAATTTAATAAACATATTTTGGATGTAAATTTACCACAAACACATCCATCCTCAAAACAAGAAGAAGCATTTTAGTTTTTAGTAGGATGAAGTTTGGGAACAATCTTCTCACAGTTCATCTTTTACAAAAAGCCAAACAAGACACAAAAAAATATAAACCCTCTATTCAAGATCATATGAAGTTTCTGTTGGAGATGAGAATCAGATACCAGAGACTTAAAATGCCAGAACAAGTCACTTAAAACAGCATCAATATTCTTACCAGTGAGGTTCAAATATGTTGGAAAGATGGATTGCTGTGCCAAATTTTGCAATCCATATAGGCAAACTGAGAGACGGCAACTAATATAAGATAACAGATTAGATCTTTTGTACTATTAATAAATTGCTAGCAGATACTAAATAAATTGCTAGTGGTGAATCAATACCACTAATTTTTTTGAGTGATCAAATAAAGACTTCCATTTAAAGAAAATGTTTGCATTCTGACACCGAATATTACCTCAGGATGCTGCAGAACAAATTCAGATGCTTATGAACAGTCTTTTCATTCTTTTGCATGGCAGAGCAAATTACTGATACACTAAGGTATCTTAGTGTAACCTGTTCTTCAGGGTTTGGGTTTTTTTTTTTCCCTTTTAAATTTTAATATTGGAATTATCGATACAGTCATGTACTCAGGGAATAACATCCGTGCTTGTAAAGTTCAGTAATAAGCAAACAAGCTTAAATACTTCACTTACCTCTTAAATCCTTTCAATTTGGGATTATTGCCTGACTGCAATTTATTTTTTCTCCCCTCACATAGTACTTGTCAATCTACGTTTCTGTCTTTTTCTCTTTCAGTGTCAGCAGAAATCAATGAGGGATTGCAACCAGAGATTCCCAAGGGTGTTTTCCTTATCAGTTTCATTGCCATGCCTATTTTATCTCAAGCCCTATACACTACTTGCTTCATTAAGTTCCTCTAAATCCTAATTCCAGTACCAAAATCCTGCATTTGTTATGTCTTAGCTAACCCTCAGATACTCACTTCATGCAGAGAAACGTATTTACTATTCAGGAGCAAAAACTTAAAGTGGTGTTTGTTTAGCTCCTCTGGTCCCAGTTGACTCTCCCCACTCCGGGAACAGGACCTTGTTCTTGCTACAAACATGTTGTCACCATCTCCAGGAGGAAGATGGTGACACAGGGTCATGCACTCTCCCCAGTGCTCCCTCGTGCTCACAAGGATGTCTATTGCCTGTCTTGGGGACCTGGATTCCCAAACAATATTAAAAATGCAGTCCCAACCTTCATTTCCCCTCAGCCTTACATGAGGCAGAATCCTTCACATTTTTTTAGTAGCCCTGTCTTGTAAAATGTCACCATTCTCCTTAGCTTCTGATTCACAGTCAAGTCAGAAAGCTACCTTCAGCATGTGCAAGCTCTTATCTTGAGCTCCACAAACTGGGTGCACTTAATTTATCATCAACATACAGAACAATATATGAAATGCAAGCAAGAGGACATACAGGCATCTTTTACAGAAAAGGTTGGCCCTCTATCGCCTCAACTATTAAATTCCTAGCTTCTCTGCAGCTAGTTCTGGCCTCCAGGAGCTCCTACCAGCAATGTTTCCAGCCTTCCACAGGAGTTTGGTCTGAATTATGCCATCTTACCACTTTTTTTTGGTTTTTGTTTTTTCACATAACACCAACACCCTTCATTTTCTCCTTCTCCACCAAAGTTAAAGGACCAGCTTCCCACACTCAGTCAGTGGGACTAGAATGGAAGTTCCTCAACATAATACAACCTTAAGGCAAGTTGTGCAAGGCTGCAGAGATGAGGATTATTACTTTCTTCAGACAGTTGCAGGGTTGGTGACTTTCCCTGTCTCCTTGGAAACACATTATAACTTTTCTCTTTCCCTGCTTGTCTATCAAGTTTCTGCTTTTGATGCCCAAATGCCCTGCCTTGACACCTCATGAGCTCAAGTGAATTAGTAACTACAGCAGCTGTGGAGAGATAAACACCTGAGAATAAATATATCAGTAAAGCTTTAAGGCTTAAATTATGAAGAGGTATTTAATTGGTGTGAGCCATGAAAATATTCTAGAGTGACTTTCATGACTCCCACTTGCATCACTGTATAGCCATGCATACAACCTACATAGCTTGCATACGTGGCTGCCTATATATCTTTAGAAAGCTGAAGCAGCAAGGATTCAAGTGTGTCTTCTATTAACTTCTTGTGTAATCCAAGGTATTTCTCCCAAACAGCAATGCTGACCTTGGACTTTCCAAGTGAGAGCATCCTTGCATACTGTGCAGCTTTGTCCCAGAAACTCCTGTGCTGGAGCATCTTCCAAAGACGCACATGACTAGTGTGTGTACGTGATGAGGAGAGGAACAAGCTTGCCCTAGGCACTGAGGCAAGGGAGAGAGCCCCCACATCCTCAGGTGATCTCTGGGCCTTGCAGGCTATGAAAGCACCAGCGTGTTGTTCTGTTCTCACAGGCAAATTCTGCATTGTTGCATCGTGGCGGAGGGAGCTGGGCTTGTTCAGCCTGGAGAAGAGGACGCTCAGGGGAGACCTCATTGCTGTCTACAACTACCTGAAAGGAGGTTGTAGCCAGGCGGGGGTTGGTCTCTTCTCCCAGGCACCCAGTGACAGAACAAGAGAAAACAGTCTCAAACTGCTCCAGGGCAGGTTTAGGCTTGACATTAGGAAGAAATTCTTCACAGAAAGCGTCATTGGCCATTGGAATGGGCTGCACGGGGACGTGGTGGAGTCACCACCCCTGGAGGTGTTTAAAAGGAGACTGGATGAGGCACTTAGTGCCATGGTTTAGTTAATTAGAAGGGTCAGGTGATAGGTTGGACTCCATGCATCATCCTAGAGGTGTTTTCCAACCTGTTTAATTCTGTGATTCTGTGAAAATTTGATGTCATCCTGGTACAGTACCACGCAGCTACCGCTTCACTGCTTGGCTTGAACTGAGAATTAAATGACGTGCTGGAAGCTGCCACTGGGCACTATGTGCTGTTGCTCTGCAAAGGACTTGGGTTGTGTAAGCAGACCAAGGGAATCACTAAACCATAGACAATGAAAACAATCCTAAATGAGAGGATAAATGAAACGAAAAAGGTTGTCAAAATAGCATGGTTAAGGCTTTCATAAAACTAACCAGGGAATAGCTAGATGGCATGAGTACAAATAGGAAACTTAATTATAAGTTTTTAAGGTATGAATACAAAACTAACTTCAGTCTAGATAGTCAGCAAATCTATCCTCCTTAATGAAGTACTGGCCCTTTTGGTATTTCTGGTCAATATCCTTCTTCATCCTTGCAGCTACATGTTACTTTGAAACTTGGGAGTCCTGTCTGTCACAACCATGCACACCAAGCTGGTAAGAGAGCTGGGAGTGCTCCCACCTCTTAACTGGACTGTGATGCTTTCTGCAGAGGATCTCAGTGGTGGTGTCCTCCATCTGCAAAGCACCACAGCTCTGCCCAGGTCTAGAAGCAGCCAGGAGGAACCTTTTTATCTTACAGTCTGGAGGTGGTACTGCTGTTTGGACAGCCAGAGACAGCAGAAGTGGCATCTGCAGTGCCTCTGACAAAGCCTGGGTCTGGCAAGTCTCTGACAGATTTTAAGAGATCAGTTTAAAGAGCTCTGGGATCTTGTTTCCATGCATTTTGTTGTTAATGGTGTCATCATTCAGAATTAGAATTATGTATAAATTATCTACTTAGGCATTTTCCTGGTCTTTTTTCTTGAAATAAAACTGGCATTTAATTTATTTTATAAAAGGGAAATGGTAATAAATCCTTGTGATCTCAAATTGTTTGGCTA
The DNA here is from genome assembly GCA_013400475.1 of Tricholaema leucomelas. NCBI lineage: Eukaryota > Metazoa > Chordata > Aves > Piciformes > Lybiidae > Tricholaema lacrymosa > Tricholaema leucomelas. The sequence goes on along the minus strand of WAAF01017359.1, from coordinate 468,538 downwards.
TGTCTTGCTCAGTGCATACCCTGCTTTTATATACTGTCTCTCCTGGTGAGTGCTAGAGGCAGTGTATGCATGCTCTGAAAACACACAGTACAGTTTTTCTTCCTTCTTGCCTTCCAAATTTTGTTCATACTTACTTGTGTGCGCAGGCACAGTTTGGTTAAATTGTCAAGAATTTAGTGGAATCACCACACTTTTTGCTTACACATTCAAATCTCCCTAGAAATCTTCCTATTTCTTCACCTTTCTAAGCTTTTCATAGCTGTTATTGTTTTCCTCAAATACAAACTCCAGGTTTATGACTAACAAGTAGCTTCCCTCCCCGCCTTTTTAAAAATATATCTTGTTCAGGAACAGTTTGCAGACTGTGCTGCCAACACACTGTGGCTTCCCCTTGGAGCAGGATCTGGCCTTGCACTGTGCTAAAAGTCAATGGAGCTGGGAAAAAGGTACAGGAACAATCAACATGCTGATAACAGGACTGAAATCACTAGCTTTGCCATCTGCTCCACTCTAATCTTAAACGTGGATTGAAATTTGCTTTCAGCTGTCTCTTACCTCAGCACAAACTCCACAGCTCTACTCCAAGGACATTGTCTCAGCACTGTGAATAACAGAACACTAAACCACTATTATAGCTCTGTAACAGAGTAAGTATATTGGAATCTTACATCAAAGCCATTTTGTTAGGAAACCATAATATTAATTCAGCATCCTTGTCATTCATACTGCTGAAACAATACTACTTCATGGATCATACAAGGGGCCAGAAGGTTCTTTAAACATCAGCTTTAAACATCAGCTTGGGCCTTTAAACAAATCTCCCTGCAGTCAGCAGGGACACCTTCAACTAGATCAGGTTACTCAGACCCCTGTCCAACCTAATCTTCAAAGTTTCCATTGCTGGGGCATCTACAACCTCTCTGGAAGGCATGTTTCACCTGATTTGATCCACAGAGACCAAGCAGACACAACCAGTACTTCAGCTGCATGTGAACAAATACAGTTCTGGATATTCAGTGAGAATTACAACCTGGAAGACAAAACCACTAAAAATATTCCTTGGTAAGGTCACTAATAACACAGATTAGATTGGAAACTCATGTTTTTTTCTACACAGAAGAGACAATCTGATGTTTGATTTCATTTTCTTAAGATAAAATCCACACAAAAAAGATAACACAGCATATAAAGCCCAGAGCATATTGCAAATACTCTGGCTGAAGATAAGCATATGCTAAGAGTTGGGATATTTCAGATGAATGTCAAGATGCTTTGACTTACATAGAGATTTTAAGCTACTAAAGCTACCCGCTTTAAACCAGGGTAAAGATCTATCTTTCCTCCCAAAGATATGTCACAGGCCATTAATTGTTTTCCTCCAGTACATAAAACAATGGACTTCATGCAAGTAAATCCTCTTTTTCTCAGTTACTGGTGAGGAATCTCAGTGTGCAACAATGTGTGATAGAGCAGTGAAGAAAAATAATAACCTAACTCTACAGGAGTTATGTCCTGGCATGGTAAATCAGCACTGGATGTTCCCAGTGCTACCACCTGCATTCATATCGTGCCCTTATTTCAATGTGTTTTGTTAAATTGATTCCTCATTATGTTTTTTAATTAATATCTTTGCTCAGAATGGGTTTTTTTCTTATTATTTCTTTTTAAGATGTCAATTCTGTAACAAATAATCTGCCTGGATTTGTAGAGTTGAAAATTTTAGTCCTGCCACTGAAGCATAGTTCTGAAAAAATGGGTGCAGAGATTCAAGTATCTGTGAAGGTGACCTAGTCCAGCCCAAGCACGGCTACTCTAGGTGATCCTGCTCTCGCAAGGGAGTTGGACTACATGATGTTTTGAGGTCACTTCCAACTCCTAACATTCTGTGATTTTGTGATTCTGTGTTTAAAAGGAGAAAGGAGCTTCAGAAACACAGAAATAGCAGTAGCTCCTAGAAACTTTGATCAGAAGGAAATATGACAGGGAATCTGTACTTCAGTGAGAGACACTCAGCAAAACTCTTAGACACTTGCACAGCTTTGGTCAAGAGGCACCCTGAAGTGACACAGTTTTTCCTGCCTTTGGCATAGGGTTAGAGCTCATCCTAGAGAAGACATTAAGGGTGCTGATACAGATGATTACCACCCCAAGCCTCCACATCACAGGAGATCCCCGTGTCTGACATTGCTATTGCAGTGAATGCTCTATCACCATTTGCAGCAGGATAGGTTTCAGAGCCATGTCCTCTGACCCCGGCATCACCATCCTCAAGGCTGAATGTCACTTTAACCATAAGGTTGAACCATTAAAAGCAACTGCAGCTTTCTCAGGAACTGCTGCTGCAATGAAATATCAAAAAGCATCACTCTGGATGCAATTTCTTGAATCCAAGATCTTGGCTTCTTTACCAGAAGAGCAAGAAGCAGAGCAATAAAAGACTATGCCCATCTGAGAGACTAGAAGCTTTTAACTCCTCCAGCACTGACACCCCAGCAGGACTTGTCCAAAGAGGTGGCTGTCAGCTCAGCTTCTGAGACACACACAGTGCCATCTACAGACTAGACAGGCCTATAGGCAAGACTTAGTGACATTTAGGATGGAGGAGGACTAGGCAGAGAAAGGCAGGTAGTGGGGAGCCAACAAGCAAGGGAGAGACCTGGAGAGCTGCACCTGGTGAAGCCTGAGACAGGGGAGAAAATACCTGCAAGAGGGGCCCCAGCATCTCTCTGTCTTCCGGCAGAGGTGAGGTAATCGTGGGTGCTTCACCATCTTCAACATCCTGGCATCCAAAAAAATTGCTATGCTGAGAGCTGCCCTGGGATGTGTGATCACTTGTTGGACTGAGGCTTACATTTTGTTTTACTAAGAACTGCTTGACTCGGGAGAATTTATACTTGGATATTAGAGAGACATAAACAGCCATAAAAATTCCAGCTCTGCTTATATGAATGATCCACTGATGTGTGTTAAATGCACTCTGTTGCTGCACTAAAGTCAATTTACAATTGATCATATTGCATTTCTAGTGTCAGCAGATATGAAAACATGTCATTTACCAATGCTTAATGAACCTCTATGCTGACAAGACATAAATATCAATAAGCAGCTCTCCAGTTAAGGAGGTTAACCAGCAAAGTACTCAATGAAAACATTAAAGAGGTAATCATCTGGCAACTGCTGTATAGATGGAACAGCTGCCCTCAAGGATGACTAAACCTATGCAAAGAACCATTAGAGTAAAAAAAGGGTAAAGAAAAAAAAAAAAAGGCAGCAATTAACTCCATATTGCAAGTTGAAAAATTCTATCTGGATGAAAAAAGTAATTGCCTTTCTGGATTGTACTTATACTCCTTCCCACAAGTGCTTAAGGTAATCTGCTTAGTAGGGCTGTTTGACAATGCTGGATACTCAGAAAGGAAAAGTCAGAGCAGCAAGTTGTTTGAGTGCTGTCTCTCTTAGTTTTTCCTGGTAATGCTGATCCTTTCCTCTATCTTTCTCTTTTTTTTTTTTTTTTTGGCTTTGCATTGCTTTCATGGGTATTTTAATCCTAAGATATTCCTCTTTCTTTTTTTTTAGGACAAAGCTTTCAGTTTCCTGTAAAGTTAAAGGAATGCAATAAAGGGAACATTACCAATGCTTAGAAGCACTTCATGAGAGTAAAACACAGCAGATTAAACTTTGCTTTATAGTTAATGGAGCAATTTAACAGCAGCTACATTCACCACTAGACTGAACATAAATTTCAAGTTCAATTCAGATTTTAAGCAGATGTAAATGGTGTTTATATTTAATCTACGAAGCCCAAGGTGGCCAGAACTTTCTGAGCAATCACAGGAGTCTAAAGGAGTTTAACCACTCATGGCCCAGACAAACCCGCTACTTGTGGGTCATGACACACACAATACCCCTTTTGCAGTCAGCTCTGCCCATAAAATGGGCCCATTTTGCACTGTCAAGGCAAAGGACAGTACAACCAAGGGTGATGCTACAGAGTGCTGCCAGCGGAAACCACCCCTCTCGTGTACAATCCCCTGACCTGGGCATCCTTTCCCCACTTTACAACTATTCCCACCCCTGGCAGATACCAACTATCTTCTGCCTGCAGCAACACCTGACCCATACCCCAACCACTCTTGAGGCAGTTGGTCTTCCTCCTTGCAAGCCATTTCCCCTTGCCCAGATGACTCCATTAAATAGTAGCAGGCCAGAGGTTTTCAGCAGTGTGTCATTCTGAACCAGCACCTCACAACTTGCAGCTGCTTTGGAAAACCACTGCGTGGTCATGTTGTAAACAGTTACCTGAGGCAAAAGGAAAAGTGTAATAAAGCTAGAGGAAGAAAGATATGATGGTTACCTGCCCCCCTACTCTTATGAAATCACCCAGACTAGACTCAGCTGAGCTGGAAGTTAAAGAATTAAGCTTTATATTTTCAGCTTACAAACAGATATTTACAATAGCTACAGCTGTATACAGAAATATACAAGTTAAAAGCAATACAGAAACACAACAGCCCTCACAGAAACCAGAGTCCCCAGGAGGGACTCCCAACCACCCTTCCACCTTCTTTCCACCCCTCTACCTTATCCCAGAGTTTGCCTTACATGCAAGGTGAGTTTGAAGGATGGGCCAGGGATTAGAAAGCAGAAGGATTAGTTACACAGAAAGCAGGCCAGAGAGAAAAGAGACACACATCGACTGCCTTATCTATGTTTGTGTTCTTGTTTTTAGACATCTCAGCAAGCCTGTGAGTGAAGTAGACATCACCATTGTTTCCTTTTCACAGCCTATAATCTAATTTCTCTCACTAAAATATTCTAGTTAGCCTCAAACTAGCACCCTTTCTGCAGAAGAAACATAGATGTTCAGAGATAGCAGGCATTCAAGAAAGTTGCAGCGTTTTGTGTAGCTGTGCAAAAGACCCATATGTACGAGACAGGAAAAGGGTTTTTTACATCAGAAGAATGCAATCAGCAGGAAATTGTCTATGCTCTTGTCATACACACTGACAAAGTACCACATAAATCTATCCCATTTTGGGCACCATCTCCAGCAAAAAACTCATCACAGAGACCAAATCATCCACTCTCCTGTATACAACCTGTTCTATTTCAATGCAAATATGTTGCCCCTTGATAATAACATTCACCCACGGTTCTCATAGCACATTTTTCATCAGTAGATGTAGAAGCAAAAGACCAACTGAGGTCAGTTTATTAATCCCATTTTGCAGCTTCAGAAACTGAGGAATGGGAGAGGTCCTCCCAGCAGCTTGAAAGGTAAGCAGAGCTTCATTGACCAGGAATGCTCTCCAGAATCCTTAACCTCTGTGCTTGCAGCCAAAGCCGGACACAAGGTCAAATTCAAATGGCACAGCTGTATTACACAAGTTCTGAGGGACGAATCTCAAGGAGCTCAGCATGTCTTCCCCATTTCCCAAGTGTGCTAGAGGAATTCGTCTGGTTTTCAGTCTAGTTACTGCCAGTGCTCAAACAAAGTTGCACTGATTTTCTTCTACTTGCATCTCTCAACATGCAAATGCCAATGAAAGTGAAAATCCTCAAAAATTGAGTAAAAACTCAAATCATTTGCATAGATACTTTTAAGCTATGATTTATGGGGATTTTTTTTAGAAACTGGTAACTCTTCATGACAACCAAGCCCCAGACATATAATGTAAGGGATATGTGATCGAGGTTTCCAACATCCTTCTTACTGTACACATTAACTGCTGGTGATGAAATTCAATAAGTGTGATTGTAGAAATGCTCCTCTAAGGGTTTCAAAATGTGCCTAAGAATGCAGTATACAATGTAACAGGCTGTCACAGAAGCCTTGTTTTCCATTGCAAATAGTTAATTGTGTCCCAGCTACCATGTGACCATGGTTTCAACCCAAAATGAAGAGTAACAGAATTGCAATCAGTAGCACTACCATGATATTCAATTAAGCCAGCCCCTCACATAGAATCAGCAAATCATAGACTCAACCAGGTTGGAAAAGACCTCTAAGGTCATCCAGTACAACCTAGGACCCAGTCCTGTCCAATCAACTAGACCATGGCAATATATGCCCCATCCCCGCTTTTCTTGAACACCTCCAGGGTCGGCAACTCCACCACCTCCCTGGGCAGCCCATTCCAATGGCAAATCACTCTCTCTGGGAAGAACTTCCTCCTAACATCCAGCCTAGACTTCCCCTGGCACAATTTGAGACTCTGTCCCCTTGTTCTGTTGCTGGTTGCCTCCCTTCAGGTAGTTGTAGACAGCAGTGAGATCATCCCAGAGCCTCCTCTTCTCCAGGCTAAACAACCCCAGATCCCTCAGCCTCTCCTGACAGGGCTGTGTTCCAGGCCCCTCACCAGCTTTGTCACCCTTCTCTGGACACATTCCAGCATCTCAACATCTCTCTTGAATTGAGGAGCCCAGAACTGGACACATCAACTGCAGTTCCACACTAATAACTCAGAAGCATGGCAGATCACACAGCAGTATGCTAAAAATACATTTGCTTTCAGATGGGATTATGGATGGCCGAGTAGTTTCTTCATAACTCATACCTAAACTTCAGAGTCTTTGCCCACTACAGTAAGCTTTAATCAAATTAAAAAAATTGCTCCCAGGTAAGATTATATCTCAACCTTATAGAGATATCTTATTATTATTGCTGCTTTATGTAGAGGGGAGGAAAAAAAAAAAGAAGCAGCAGCTTTATGTAACTCTGTGCTTGATTTTTCAGAAATGAAATAAAAGAGGTTTCATTTGCACTGAAGGATGCGATTTCCCTCTGGATTTGCTGCCCTCTAGATATCTTTCACTATAAAACTGCTGTGCTTTTTAAATGGATTTTGCAATAATCTTCTTTAGCTGAGGATGCAATGGGGAGGGAATAAATGAGTACAAAGACAGGGAAGAGGCAGTGTTTGAATAATTTGTCAAGATGCTCTATCAAAGCCAAGGTGTTTTCAGATGATGCCAGCTGTCCAAAGGAAGGGGGAGGTTACATGTGTCTACAGGGGAAGAAAGTCACTGCTATAGAAGAGCTGGGTGGTTGCTGTTATGGGACAACAGACAATATGCTCCATTTAGTCTGCAAAATGAGCAGTGAGATTATTAGCACATCATTCCCACACACTGCTCTGCCAATGGGCGTTAGCACTGATGTGAGAAAATTGATATTTGGGGCACATTTCTGCCCCAAAACTCCCTCACTATGTGTCTCTTGGATAATACAAGCTTTGCAAAGCTTTTCTCTGTAATTCCCAGCTCAGGGTTGGTAGTGCCACTTCAGACATTCCAGATCTGCTTGGTTTTCTCTGCAGCAGAGAATAAAAATGTCTTGGAGACTTTGACAGAATCCTATTTGCTAAATTCTCTGTTGCCAGCCCTGCAGTAGTTCTGATCCTCAGTATTGCAGGACAAAATATTTTAGTAGAAGGATGTGCACAGATGTACAGGCATGTAATGGAATAGAGGTTTAAGAGAAAAATGTCATACAAACAAGAACAGATGATTCATTATAAGTTAAAACTAAGAAGATGAAGATTACACAAGGACGGCAGCCTGTGACCTATAAAAGGTAAACATAAGTGAATTCTTCAGTTTATTCAAAGTCACTTGGGAAAAAAAGATGTTGTTCTGACAACCTAGAGCAAAAAGACTTCTAAAAATCCCTTCAAATGAGACATTTTTTCCCAACACTGTCTCTATTTTATGCCTTAAGCAGAGTATTAAGATAACAGGGGAAAGGACAGGCAGACAGAAAGGAAAGAAGGGAAGAAGGGAAGAAGGGAAGAAAGAAAGAAAGGAAGGAAGGAAGAAAGGAAGAAAGGAAGAAAGGAAGAAAGGAAGGAAGGAAGAAAGAAAGGAAGAAAGGAAGAAAGAAAGGAAGACAGGAAGAAAGGAAGAAGGAAAGAAAGAAAGAAAGGAAGGAAGAAAGGAAGGAAGGAAGGAAGGAACNGAAAGAAAGGAAGAAAGAAAGGAAGAAAGGAAGAAAGAAAGGAAGGAAGAAAGAAAGGAAGGAAGAAAGAAAGGAAGGCATTACTATTTGATGGAGAAAATAAGACCCAAATAGATTTTGGAGTCCTAAATCTTTATGTATGTGTCCTAGCCAGCTTTCAAGTGATTTGACTTATATGCGAACGTTTCTGTAGACCTCCTATCAGGCCAAATCCTGTAATAAAAAGTCCTTTTTTTGCTCAGCCTAGACATAATAATCTTATTGATCTCAAAGAAACAGACATTGCAGGAAGTGCTGCTTGCACTTCAATGTCTGTAGGATCAGACCTTGTGATCTGACAACCTGACAAAATTATAAGTTGGCATGTAGAATGCATCATTCATCAAGGGAAACTAAAGGGAAAAAACAGTTATTAACTCTCAAGGTCAATGTAGGATGATCAATATTATTAATTGCTTGTGGATAAGTTGTGACAGCAGTTCAGCACTTTGGCAATTATCTGAAATCCAATACATTAAACAGTAACAGTACTCAATCATGGGTGGTTAAGAAAAGAAGCTCCTACTTCTGCTCACCTCTTGTGGGTGAAAGAAGAGTTCCTTCAGGCTAAAGTATTGCTGCATAACCTCAGCCTTGCAGTCAGAAAAAGGATGCATGAGAGTCAGAATGGTAACATTTTGTCTGTCTTGTCTTTCTAGACACTGGAGACAGAAATTGCCAACTCGTACAAATGTCCTGCCTTTGTGACATTTCCAGCCTTACAAAAAGCTAAAACCTCCCAAATCCATCCAGAAAGCCTGTTGCCAAGAGTTTATCACCAAATACATATGAAAACATGCATGCAAAGAAGAGTAGACTGAAAAGACATACTTGCTTACACAGCAACACATGGTACTGCAGATACTTATCCTCAGGATCCTAAAAATTAGTCAGAAAAAGATGCCTGCCAAGTTTCCTAACTTCATCACCTATCCAGTCCCAATCCAGCTTTCACTCATCTGTTCAATGCCAGTTCTAAATCCTGTGTTTTTCTACTCAGATTACAAAGCCCCATAAATTCCCAATTTTTAAATTTTACTTCAAGTATTTTAAAACTTTATCTGACCTGATGATCCATTCCTGGGCACCAGGTTTTATGGCAAACATTTTGTGGCTTTGGGGAATGGAAAGGATGCTGAACACTCACCTCACATTTAATAAACCTGGGCTAACCAAGAGTGGACAAATTCCCAAAGAAATATAATTTATATCAAATTTGGCAAGTTTCCTCAAAAATATGCAGCATGGCCAAACCTTGGTTGTTCTCATCAAAATTGCTCAGAAGAAAAAATAAGTGCTACATGATTGTGAGTTGTGCCACTTGTTCCTTGCCTGAAAAGTGCTACTTTGCTATAGTGGTAAGCAGAGATGAGGAACCTGAATGAATTAGAAGCCTTGCTCTTGGCTGGGACCAGAAGCTCAGGTGGATATCAATGTTTATAAACATAAAGATTGCCACTGGTTCAGAGCTAAATTTCAGGCACTCATCCAAACTGAACCCAAAGCTTAAACCTTTTGACATGTGCCTCCTCCCCACCAAGTATTTGTGCAATTAAAACATCTCCTTTTTTTTTTTTTTTTTTTTTAATTAAACTCTTAAACCCCAAAAAACTTCACCTAACCACAAAACTGTATTGAATGAGCTGGAAAAGTACAGTGAAAAGGGTAAAAAGGAGGCATTTTGTGCAAGCCCAGAATCCATAGCTGTGACTTATATAAGTACAAGCAGTGTCTTCAAATAAGAGAGTTTATTTTCCTTTCATGATCCAAACTAATAGTGAAGGTGGGTTCACTTGTCAGATGTATTATTCCAAAATAAGGATGATATTTTCTAGTGACTGAGTTAGCCACCTTCAATGTTCACAGAACCATGATTTTCCTCCAGTTCCACTGCCAACATCAACTATCAGTCTAACTCAAGTGAAATCTCTCCTTCCAGCAAATAACGCCCGCCAAGGCACCCACTCTGCTGAGGCAGAATGACTGATTGAAGAGGGTGCCTAAACTTTGTGCTGACATATGAAAGCTGTGACAGCATCTGGGAGAGAAGGAATGGTAAAAATCAACTCAAAGGTTTACAAGAAGCAGACAAAATTGATGTCCAGGCAGAGGTGCTTCCTTTCTGGTCTATTTTAATGCAATTCTTCCCAGAATTTGCAAGAGATTCTGGTGTTCTTTCAAAGAAAGAAAGATGTACACAAGGCTGAGCAGAGAGAGCCACAGACAGAGGGGGAGAAGATAAATGATTGGTACAGATTCATTAGAAGAATCACATTTTCATCTATACTGCACAACCCACTTATGTTATCTTCCACTTCAGGAAGCCAAATTACCCTTCTCACTTTTTCTCTGTGCACTTACTTTCAGCAGATTTTCTACCACGGAAAATCCTCCCAAGTGTTCCTCCAGGAAAACACTGGGAGCTGTTCATCCAGCACAATAACCTCTGCTGTATTCCAAGCTTCAAGGTCATGTCCATAAGTTAGAGCCAGGGAACACAGCTGGACCTGTCACCATATCTGGCTGATCACAGTGTGCCAAGCTACTTTCCAACAGCACATGGCATCTGATGGGAGAGAATTCCTCAACTGGACATGAGTTAGTTAGCTCGGTGGTCCCAGATGAGAGAAGTTCACTTATGGCCTTAATGTTGCAATCATGTGCTACCAGCCTAGCTGATCTCCAGACCATCAAGTGATGGTGCATATTTGTACAGAGTAAATATTGAAAATTGTTTTATTCAGCACTCTTGACTGCAAAAGCCAATATGTGTAGAGGAAAATCTGGACTGCCTAACTGACAGCTAAAGAGAGCCTTGCCTTTGTGGTGTAGAGACAACAATCAGGAATATCACCTTTGTTCTTGCTTTTTCCAGTGAGCTCCTGTGCAAATCCCCTGCTACTACTGCTTCTGTATCCTGTTCCTGTTCCTGATATCATACTTGCTTCATTAAAACTTTTAATATTATTCAGGATCTTTATCAACAAGGCATTATGGGAACACAGACAGCAAACTGTCAGTGTCACGTTGTTGCTTGGTCTTCTTAAAAGTCCATACAAATACATATACTCTCTGCACGGGTTTAAGCATGGCATAGGGACTATGTACAAAGTGCTAGCTGCCAAGGTCTGCTTAGCTTTTTCATCTCTACACACTCTACTTGATACACAGGAAAAAGAGCAGGGAACAAACAAACAGTGTCCGTTTAAAGCTGCAGTCATTCTCATCGTTTATATACAAAAAAAATGCTAAACCAATCAAAGCAACTGAAGAATATTACATTGTAGAAAATTACAAAGGTAAAATAATATTGTTTAATGATCAAGTTGGTGCAATCACCTTCTCACCAGAGCCATCAGCCCACACTAGTGAGAGTTGGATTCTTAATGATGTAAGTAAAATTAATCCCATTGGTGTTGAGTTTACACCCACTGAAGAGTTACCTTTTACTTCTCTATAATGACTTCCACTCCCTCGTGTCGCCACGGTGATCAGGGAATAGTGGATTTATATAGTCCCTATGGCACTCTTCAGACATTCATTGTTGCTGTACTTTTTCAGATGCCCCAGTTTTAACCCTCTCACCTCCTTTTAAAATTTTGTCCATATAATTCACTTAAGCTTATAACTGAGATACATCTATAGAGAGCATCTGGGTCAGCCAGCCTTAGCTTGAAAATATCACTCCCACGTGAAACTTCCCCCATCAATCCTATAGCAGCTATCACGGTTTGTGTGTCTCCCAGGCCAGCCTTACTGAAATTCTGTTTTCTTTCATCTTTCAAAAAAGAGGAAAAGAGGAGGAGGAGACAAGAAATCACCACTCAGGTGATGAAAACTGAAATTTTCCAGGGAAAGAGAGTGATATTGACCTTTCCACAGATTTCCTGGAACTTCAAAGGTGTAAAGATTTATCTGAAGATAAAAAAGTAAGCTTTCAGCTTATGATTAGCTTAATTCCAACTATAAGTTAATTCTATTTTGCAAAGTTCAAGATGCTCCTGAGGTTCAGAACATCATTACCAGGTCTCCTGTATGGCCTTTCCTGTGGGTAATTGTAGAAAGCTGTTTCTGGGTCAGTGACGTTAAAAGGATTACATCTGAAGTAAAGCTGGGATGCCTTTCACTTCCTTAACCTGAGAATTAAACAGCAAGTATGCCTAGTGGCTCTCTGTAGTCAGTTTGATGAAAGACAGTTCATTTCATCGTATAATAGGTATCAAAAATAGGCTGAATTGTTTGCCCTCTGGAGCTGCCTACCTAGATATTTAACTCTAAATGTCTTCAGGAGCCAGACCTGTACCTTCATCCACAAGAGACTGGCTTAAGTTGGAGGTGAAGATATCTCCATCCAGATGTCTACATGCAAGTGATTGTCTAGTTGCAATTGTTGGGAGATATTGCCAATACAGTAAGCAAACACTTGAGAACAATTCAGCCTATTCTCAAGCAGACAGCTAGGTTTGGTTGCACAAAGTGACAGCTAGAGATGTCTGATGTGGCCTGCAGCTGCCACTCTAGATCAGCAGAAGTCCTGCACCAAACACTCTCTAGATGTTCCGCTTAATCCAGGGCACCTCAAATGGCAGATATCTAAGTTTAAGCAATTTAACTGAGCTCCTGGTGCTCACACACCTCTCTGGACCTCTATGGCTGTACTAACTGGCCATCATTGACTATGACCAGAGCACAGACAGACGTATCACAGGTAGACATCTCCATGAAGATGCTAATGTTTGCCTAACTCTCATGCTAAAACCTGCCTGTGTTTTAGATGTCAGTTGTAAGACAGCAGCAACACAACAAAGTGCTTTTTGTCTTGTGTATCCTGTCACATACAGCCCATTTTGCAGAGGAGGACACAGAGATAGTATAAACAAATCTAGCACCACTGATCACTGGTCACTTGCCACTGGTGCTGCAGAAATAGGCTCAAGGACAAACCCTGCTCAGTGGGTTAATCAGTGTTAATCAATTGAATACATAATAATTATTATATTATTATGTTAAATCATTAATGTAACGAGAAACAGAACCTAAGGCCTGGAGGCAGCATCTCCAGTACAGTCAGTAATAAAGCCTAAAGAGTCTCATGCTTCCTGCATCATAACCACAGCTGCCATATAAACTGCTGTAAGAGATGGGGGTCTCCTCCTGAACTCTTTGCTCTGTCCTAATTACAAGCAGAAGAGAGCAAAATCACCTCTTTGAATTTCATCAGAAAGTGCACAGGCTTGTATTATCATGGTAATGAAAGCATTACACATTTGTTGAGCTCCAGTGGGGCATATCATCAACAGCAGCAGTATGTTCTAAAAAAAAAAGTGAATCATTTAACAACTATACTAAACTTTGTATGCTTTCAGATACATCTCAGAGTGGTTAAGAAAATAGGTACTTTGGGTTCAAACTTCTTACCATTTAACTGCCTGTTTATAAAGGAATGGTAGGAGACATTTAAAATATGAGTGCGAGTAAGGGCTCTTCAATCTCATGAGCCAATCTAATGTTAGGTAGGTGACCTGCTCACCTGTGGTCAACCAATAGAAGGAGAAAATCAACTCTAAGAAACCAATTATAGTTCTGTACCTCTGTCCTCCAGATCTCAAAGTCAAGTAAGTCCTCAGAAATCAGTCTCCAGGACTTTTGCGGTATCTCAAGTGTAAATTTTGTTTTCAGAACATCCAGACTAAAAAAGCAAGGTGACAACATAGTGTGGTCAGATTAAAGCAGAAGGATACAAACCAGAAGGTAAAATTACAAACATCAAATTTGCTTCAGTATTTGATATTCCAGCCAAATCAGGACAGCGAACAGATGAAGTATTAATCCAGCTGCAGGTACTGTGAAACAAGGATTTGCCTACCTAATAAAATTCAAACTGATAACAATCCTGTCATCCTCTCAGAATACCAGCTCAGCTAGCAGTACTCTATAGCAGAGATGTTGTAGAGCTCTATCATGCACTATCATGCACTGTATCATGCCCAGCAGAAAAATGAAGTGTCAAGAAGGGGGTTCAGATGCAGTGCCCTATTTGGGACTGCACCATTTTGTGATGAACTCACTCTGGCAGGCTAATCAGGAAACACATCTTCATTTTTCTTGTAGCTGGGGCCCAGCCAAACATTCACAACTTGGACATATTAGAATCATAGAAAAGTTTGAGTTGGAAGGGACTTTGAAGATCATTTAGTTCCAATCCTTCTGACATGGGCAGGGACACCACCTACTAGACCAAGCTGCTCAAAGCACCATCCAGACTGCCTTTGAACACTTCCATAACTTCTCTGGACAAGCTGTTCCAGTGCTTCACCACCCTCATGGTGAGGAATCTCTTCATAATGCCTAATCTAAACATATTTCTTCCGTTTTGAAGACATTACACCTTACCCTATTCACTATAGACCTTTGTAAAAAGTCCCTCTCTGGCTATCCTGTAGGCACACTTCAGATACTGGAAGGCTGCTCTAAGGTCTCCCTGAAGCCCTTTCTTCTCCAGGCTGAACAACGCCAACTCTCTCAACCTGTCTTCATTGGAAAGGTGCTCCAATTCTCTGACCATCTTTATGGCCCTCTTCTGGACCTGCTCAAATTGTTTCATGTCAAGAGGAATTCACAAGATGTTACTGATAACTGACACAAACTTTTTCTCCGAGACTGTGATTATAATCTCTTTCCCATTACATAGTCATGCTACTGGGGAGGAAAGTTTTCTGACTTAATGATGAATAAAGTGAGTTTGAAACTGCTCTAAAGAAACCATTATCAACATCTTATTGTGTTATCCAGGCCAAAGTAGTTTTGAGTACAGGAAGAGATGTCAGACCTGTCTTGCTATTCTGCTGGTATAGAAGTAACAGGATCACTGCATGTTGGTCTAAGACTTAGACATGGAAATCAGTTCTAAATAAACATTTGATGATGGCATTGATGTACAAATGGTTCAGGTTTTTTGTAGGGTCTTAGGTCTCTTAAGCTTTGACAGTTATGAGCATTTTCATAAATGGAAAGGAAAGACTCAAACTATCAACCCTGTTTTAGTAATTCAATTCCTACTGTGGATCTTGCATCTGGTAAAGCCCACAAGGCTGCATATCATCAAACTGTCATATCAAGCAGATGAGTTACTGTGTAATGCTATGAGCTACAGCATCCCATGGCCTTAGACAGGGAGACTTTTCTTATGGAGAAGAGGACTGAAAAACCTGAGCAGTGTGACCCTCAGGACTGTTGGTGAACTGAGTGAAACAGCTACACTGCTTTGCTCCATGCTGCATTGTCTAAACTAATTTTGCATCTACATTAGCTGATTTTAAAATGTCCTGGGCAACTCAGCACCATTCTTTCCTCCATTCTGTGACTGCATAGAAAATTTAAAGGAAAAGGTGGAACACAGTCTTTCTAAAATCTACAGTCTAGTTTATCACCCACAAATACAGCATTCCTGCAGGCATCTTGTGGACTGACGCTGTTCCCTACCACACTCCAAATAAAAAACTTGAAATGCTTGGGGAAAATGGAGCTTACTGATATGAGTACAGAACAGAGCAAAGAGAAAAACAGCAGGATCACTCAAGATGCCTTTGATTTTTATTTGGTTAGTTGTATCATTTAATGTTACTATAAAGCAGAGGACACTGCAATGTTGAGATATACATGTGTCTGGAGTCAAGCATAGCTCACATAATTAGCTGTTATGGCATAATTAACTGTGGCTGGGCACCAGAGTCAGTACAACTGTGAGCTGACAATTCTATGAGGAGACAGGAGCAGGCACAGAGGAATATGAGCAACAGCAGCATGACACATCTGAGAGAGGAAGTCAAGGAGAGGGACATCCTAGGAATGAGGGAAGAATACAAGGAAACAAAGATCAGAAAAAAAATGTAGGAGGAACTCTGACAGGCAGAACAAAGGATAAAGTGGACACAAGGATGTAGTTCCACTGTCTGCACAAATGAGCGAAGAACCACTGACTGAAGGTTGATGAAAACTGCTAATTTTTAACAAGGCTCTGGGCATGAAATATTCATCACAGTTTGTTTGCTTTCTTTTTAAAGCTGCTCCACAGAATCTCACTGTGATTTTTTTTCCAGGTAGCATAGGCAGTTTGTCAGCCTTCAATGGCAGTATGGAAGCAGGTGGGTAACTCTGAAGCAGCACATGAAAAACACAGTAAGGAGGCCATGAGTGATCCCAACTTGTCTAAAATTAAGATAGAAATACCCCAACATTTTTAAGGATAAAGGATCATGGATTATGATGACATTTTTGTCTCAGATCACCCAGAGTATTTGCTGTAAACATAAAGGGATGTTGCTACACATTGAAACTGTTGACATTGAAACTGTATTTAACGAATTCATGCATTAGAGGCAGGAGGAATTAACACATTCCCTCTTCTTTCTTCTTCTGAATAAATATATTTTGCCATGTTCATTTTTTGCTTCCCTGTACAGGTACAGGAGGTACCAAATTCCTCCTGTTACATAGCAAATTCAAGGTAGATTTAAAAACAAACAAACAGTACTATAGGTACATTGACAGTGGTAAAGAAGATTCATCCATCCACCCCCTACCTTTGCATAATAAGTTGGAGGATCTTAATTCTTTTTTCCTTTCTTTTCCTATGTATGCACAAAGCTATCTTGGTGATACCTGCATGAAGATGTCCCCACCAGAACTTCCACTGATGCTCCTCAAATCCTAGTTTCTGCCCTACTGCAGTTTCCCGGAGTGGCCTTTACATCCTCAGCAGGACTTTAACAGCAGTATGTCATCCTTCTGCATCATATTTACCTTTTCAGACATATAAACCTAACAGACACACAGAAACAATCTGTGGCTAACTTCTCAGAGTCTGGAGAAGGTTCACTCATCCCATCAAAAGCATAGTGTCACAAGGTGGGACAACACCATCACAGAGCAGGAACAAGTCACAAGACTGATGCATCATGGAAATGCCAAGGATGGTCAGGGCTTTTTGGACATACAGTCTGACATGGTCACATCAGCCAAGAGCTATGAAGCAAGATCCCCTCTCTTTAATGCACAGTGTCCTACACAGGTCAAAGTTCCTTTGACATTTATTGAAACTAAACCTCAAGGTAACAGTGGTTGCTGCTTCTTTGTCCATGACAAGACTGTCCCAGCTGGAGTAGCAGCAGATTAATGCTGAGATACAATTTTTTCTTTGCAGAAACCTTGCTCTATAGAACCTATCATGGCACCATCTTTCCTTTTGATGTTTGTTGTTGAAACATTTTTTTCAACCATCTTAGAAAACAGAGATGTCTGGATAAAGAGTGTGTATGCTACCTCAGATTATCTCCATCACATTTTTAACTCTGGGTGTAATTGTTACCCTCCACTTCTCCAGTGAAATTGCTGGGTTTAATTAGGAAAGGCATATTTTTGTTGCAGATCAGCTATTTCATGTCAAGTTCCTTCAGAACCTTTCAGTGTACCATCTGGAGTTGATGATTTGCTGCTTTTTAAATTATCGATTTTTTCCAGCTCTTCTTCTGTCACATCTTGATTACCAGAAAAGAGCAAGTCCCAGTAGGTATTGCTCTGATATTCTCTGTATTGAAGAATGCTGCAAAGAAACAACTTAGATTCTCGGCAAAGCCTTTATCTTCTTTAATTTCTGCCTTTAATTTTCAGTGATCTAGTTTCTGAACTACCAACTAATTGCTCCTACTCTTCTGACAAATCTGAAGCATTCTCATTTTATATCTTTAGCTGTTCACTGTCCACCATATTTAATTTCCCTTTCACCTAGTCTTTGTGCTGACGAATAACACAAAGTATTGGAAAGATAAGGTTAGATCTTCAAATTTGGAAAGATTCCCATTTGATTTAAAAAAATCTCCCCAGCCCTACTCTTCAGATCTACTGCTTTCTTCTTTGCTTACAAAGTATTACTTCTGTTAGCAATATACATGTCCATCAGACTCTTATTGTTCTTGAGTGGGGTCTTTAAAGGAATTTGCTTCCTGCGCTCCTCCCTCAGGAGCTTCCATGACTAACCCTCTCAATATGAACAAACCCTAGATATTCTGAAGTTCAAAGTACCTTCCTGTACTTTATTTCGCACTAAGCTACTGGACCACATTACATGCATATGTCTGTCAGAAGCTTCACATGCAATCTTGTTTTGAATTACTTCCTGCATATTGCTTAAGATTAAGAATCAAAAATCCAAATATCAGGCATCTAAAAATGGGGGAAATTTTATCTGAAACTCCATATCTACTTATGTCTCTGAACCAGGCTTGAAAAATAAAGCACCTACACCATGTTTCACACCTACAAGGGCAGAAACCAGGCAGTAGCTGGCAAACCTAGAGTGTGTAATCCATGCCAGTAACAACCTTGTGGTGGAAGCTGATTTTCTGAAACAGCATAGTGATTATAGTACTTGACTGTGGATATGAGAAGGCTGCATGTGAGGGAGGCCAAGCCAGCACTGTCCATCTCAAATGAAGTACCTGGCCACCAGGAAGGGCAGCAGGCACCAGGAGAGAAGAGAGCACACCTTTTTCCACTTGTTTGGGCAGCATTACTGGCTCAAAAAGAACTACAAAACTTCTGCGATCAAAGGAATTCTGATACTATAGCCTGGTAGTTGAGGGTCTCAGAGGAGAGAAGTCTTCTACATTTGACTCATTGTGCTCATCCTTAGCACTGTATTTCACCCAAGAGTTTAGTACAAAATGGTCCTAAAGCAAAATACATGACGTACTGGCTGGTGCCTGATAAGATTCCTCCTTAATGCATAGGAAGAGGTTATGTTTCCAAGGTAGAGATGTGTAGGACCACACCGACCAAGGTAAAGTCATGACCTGTGCCCTAAACCACCTTCTTCACTCACTTTTGAGGCATGGAGTTGACCAACATCCAGCCCCAGCCCTAGCCCTAAAACCTGAGAGCTCTTCAGCTGTGAGCTGAACTGGACACAGTTTATTTCTGTTATGCTCCCTCCTGAACTGTTAGAAGCTTCTTCAGTATTTTACTCAGATTCCTTGCTGCTGACACACCTAACTACTGCTGGACAACAGAGCTCCTCAACCCCTTCCCTACCCAGCTCCCTCCTCATGCACTGCCAAATGATTACTCATGCAGTAAACACCCCCACAATGTGTGAGCTGAGTTTTACCTAATTTATTAGTTGCAAGTAGATGAAAAGGAAAATAATATTAAAATCTGCCTACCTCTAGGCATTGAATTAGTGTTAATGATTTAGGAAGAGAGGATATTAAATGCAGCACAGGAGACATAATCCTGAAATCCTTATACCACAGGACTTCCTTGAAGTGGGTCCACACCACATGTGCTTTGGCCGCACTCCTCGTGGATGGCTCTCTCCTCACCAAACACTTCTCCAATAGTGGCCATGCTCATTTCAGCCACAGAGAGCTGGGTCTCACAAACTCAAAATGGCTTCACAGCAGAACGATGGCTGCAGTTAGTGAGGCCTTTTAAATCATCCAAATACTTGCAGTAAGCTTGCCTTCTGCATCCATGCCTGAATCTAGAAAGACTTGATTTTGGTAAGGCCCTTTCAGACAGAAAACAGCTCAAGTAGAAGACTTGGAGAATTAGAACTGCTGATTTTTACCACATATAAAACCCTGGTCACTGTCTGGTTACACATAAAGAAACATTCAGAGACATAAACCTTCATGCAACTAGGGAAAAGGCCTTTACTGAACTCTACCATATTGAACTCTACCAAATACTCAGTCTGGTGACTCTGTGCTCCTACAGCCACTGCCAGGACATCCACTGACATATTCCAGCTCATGATGTTCTTTCCTGGCCACATTGGAAGCCTCTGAACCCAGACAGAGGATGCTAATAAAATAGCCAATCAACAGAAAACATCACCACAACCATTTGACCTCTTGCTCTGTTGAGGCACCTCTAACTGAAAGAAACTCAAATTTCCCTTTGCTACCTCAAATTTTCCCATCCAGAACTGACTGCATACTTGCATGCTTGCTGTGGCCCACCAGTGCAGGAGGGCAGTGGGTGCCTGGAGCCCTGAAACATGGGGCCGAGGCTGCCCCAGAGCTTCACACCACATTGGGTGCTCTGCTCCATGCATCCCACACCTGCTGCACACCTGAAACAAAACGGCTTTGTACCCCACACTCAGCCCCACTGGAGTCCTCACCATGCAACAAGAGAGCTGCCCTTGCGCTTACCTTTCCCAGACACGTGTGTTGGGGATAGGCTGCCTCGGAGGATGGCAGAGGGAAGTTGGCAGTCAGTAGGTTCCCAAGGAGCCCCTGTGAGTGGGCAAGCTGCTCCCCACCCCTCACTGTGACACAGCGGGCACCCAGCGAATGCCTGACTTTGGCACCGTGTTTCTCAGGCAGTTGCTCCGGTGAGGTCAATGAGCTGTGAAGCTGCTCCTTGCTTCAGCGTTACCATCTCGCCAGCCACGCAGTCCAAGGAGAAAACATCGCCTTCAAGCACTAGTGTCAGCTCCATCGAAGGCATAGGGTTGTATGTCTGGGAATGCCATTGTATACCAGACCGGGATATGCTCCAGGTTCAACACTAGCACCTTCTTCTCCCAAAAGAAAACGAGAACCCCAAAGAATAACATGCAACACAGATGGAAAACAGGGAGGACCGCATTGAAAGATGCTTCTGGGTCAGAGCTGTGTCGCTTTCCCGGTTCAACAGCACCATCTCCTGGGTGGCCTCGATCACGCCGCCCGGCTGCCAGCAGCTCAACCTGAGAGTTTCTATCCAAGCAGACCCTCTGCATTTCTCCTCTAGAGCTACATAAAAGTGTTATCTTATTCGCTTTTATTGCTAGACTCTATATTTTTTAAATCATCAGTACAAGGCATTCTGGAATACTAGCCCTAAGGCTGATCTCTTCTGTGTTATGAAGGTTATTCGTGGAGCATATCCTCTTTGAAGTACTCAAAGAGCACTACCTAAATTTCTTTAAGCAAAACAAAACTCCAAATCAAAACTATTATAAAGTCCCACTCTAACTCTACATGAAGAGCTGTTTAGATTTTAGACAAAAGGAATGGTGGATAAGAAAGGGGGGAAATGGTTTCATATTATTACCATTCAGCAGTGAAATCTTGTATGACCAGTACTATTTCAAAGATGCTCACTGTAGCACGTGTTTGAAAGCTCTTGAATGCTTATTGATATAGCCCTGAAAAGTGTGTTTTTTCAATCATTAAGTCATTGGTTTAAGATCAAAGTCTCCAAAACTTAATTCTCCCTATAGCTGTTATAGTGCACATAGCAAATTACTTCTCTGTATTTCAGTTTATATCAGTCTGAAAAAATGAAGATTCAAGGGTCTTATTTCACTGTTTTGAGGCTAAATTGTACATAAAATCCTTCAAGCTTTGAAGAACATGGTTATACAGCAAGCAAAAGAAATGTAATTCAGTGATTTGTTTTCCAATCCAACACTCATTCAAGGCCCCTCTTGACTTGATTCATTGTTAAGTGCAAAGTAAGATTTTACAGTGGCTCGTCTTCAAAGGATGCTAAGGAAACCCGCTGAGCAAGCTTTATTTTAGAAGGGACAACATCTAACTGCAAAATCACAGAAATACATGCCAGCATGTAGAATGAACAGTCTCACAGCTTTTTATCTACAATAGATGCAACATGTTGTTTGTTAGAATTGACTTCTTTAACTGGCTGTGGTGGTAGTCCTGATGGGGCAAACATGGGCTTATCCATGCCCACATATGTTTGTCTGCCTCCCTCTCCTTCTGTGCTGGGGAAGCAACCTTGGGAGGGGAGGGCAAAAGCCCTGGCTTTGCCAAATATGGTGAGGCCTGGCAAAGTGCCATTCTGACTGGCTAATCGATGCCCCGCTAGTCACGGGCTGGATATTGATAAAAGGGATGAGCAGGCAGCACGAGGCTGCTGCCGCCTCATTTTGCATCCCGAATTTGCTTGGAGAGCTCGCCAGAAACAGGCTCCAAATGCCTGCACATGGTCACCTTGCATAGTCCCCAGCGTGACACTGCTGAGACCGTGCACACCTCAAGACCCTGCCTGCTCCTGAAAGTCTTCCTGCTAAGACTACAAGTCCTGGAGATACACAGATCGTCCAGAGGAGCTGGGGACAAGGTCAGAGATTGTCAGCCTCCTTCCAACAGAAGCCTGGGAGAAATCAAGTCTCAGCAGCCAATCGGACAGAGTTCCACCTGCTTTGGGTACTGTCTGATTTATAATTTTGTGAGTAAATACTTAGAAGCCTCTTCCAGTGTAATATTTGCATTTGCCACTTTAAGAAATAAGTGATCTAGTTTTGCATGTGCCCTGCATGTATATATTTCCAACCTGTGCATTTTTGGAACTTGTGAATAAGTTTCTGGCAAGTGTTAATGTTAATAAACAGTTTTCACAGTTATTAACAATCATTGCCTGGGTATCAAATTTGTAATACAGATTATTAAATTTGCATAATCCTTCACACTGGCAAAGCTCTTTGAAAGTTAGTGCTGAACTTGACCCTTGGATCTTCTTACCTCCTTACAAACTCTTAACTGCCTGCACATATTTCAGGTAAACAAGGTACTTTGAAAATTATGGTGTAAATTTCTACAGCTAGAGAGAAGTTTCTAGTGATTTCCTCCATCTTTAAGTAAGTTTATGTAGTCTGATTCAAAAGGTCTTCAAAAGGTCATCTGAGGGCAAAAGTTACCCTCAAAAGATTTTCTTTCTTCTTGAGAAGAGAGCACAAATCAGCAGTCCAACGTCCTGTAAGTATTTCTACTATCTGATTAAGAAGCGATCCTTTAAACTGTAAAGATATGAATGCTTGTTGATTATGTACAGCACTGTACATTCTTCTCAGCCATTCCCTAGGACTACCAAGTATTTTATATAGTGCGATGGTCTTTCCATACTAAATAAAATACCTTTGCTCCTGGCATACTTATTATTTTCAAGGAAAGGTGCATCTGCAAAAAGCTGGATAATAAATTTATAAATCAGAATCTCTTCCCTAACTCGTAACTCAATTGGGCTATATAAGATTATCATTCTACTGCTGCAGGATCCTGCATCTGGGTAAGGCCAATCTCAGGCATAAATAGAGGCTTGGTGTAGAGCAAGTAGAAGGTAGCTTTGAAAAAAGACTCAGCCATAAAGACCAATGAGCTTAACATGAGCCTGCAGTATGCTCATGGAGCCCAGAAGGCAAATCATATCCAGGCTGCATCAGGAGGAGTTTGGCCAGCAGGTCAAGAGAGGTGATTCTTCCCCTTTATTCCTCTTTTGTGAGACTCCACCTAAATACTGCATCCAGTTATGGTGTCCCACATCAGAAGGAGGACACAGCTGTTGTAGTGAGTCCGGAAGAGAGCCATAAAGATGATTCAAGTGCTGCAACACCTCTACTATGAGGACAGGCTGAGGGAGCTGAGGTCATTCAGCCTAGAGAAGACTCTGGGGACACCTTATAGTTGCTTTCTAATACCTAAAGGGACTCTACAGGAAGGCTGGAGAGGGACTTTTCATAACGATGTCTAGTGATAAGACAAGAGGGAATGGTTTAAAACTGAAGGAGAGTAGGTTTAGACAGACTAGACCTTAGGAAGAAGTTCTTCAGTACTAGGGTGATGGGACTTTGGAATAGGCTGCTCAGGGAGGTTGTGGCCAGGCTGGATGAGGCCTTGAGTAGCAAAGTCTAGGTGACAGGCATCCCTACCCATGGCAAGGAGGTTGGAGTAGATGATGTCTAAGGTCCCTTCCAAACTAAGCCATTCTATAATTCCATGACATTTTTAGCATAAGAACACAGAGAAGTTTCTGAAAGAAGAATCATTAAAACAACAAAAACAAAACCACTAACAAAACCCCCACCAAAACAAAACCAACAAACCACACAAGAACAGCTATGGGTGACCTGGAAACTATTCTCCTTTTCCCCTGTCTGTCAAGCAGCATAAGTTCTGTCCAAACAGTACTGAGGTTCTTGTTTTACTGCATTCTTCTTTCACTTTACCTTAAATCAGTTAAAGTCTGAACTTAAAATGTGAGGTTTGGTATATACCTTTAAAAAAAAAAAAAAAGAAAATTGTTGAAAACAAAGCCTTGGTTCACTTACCTACTTCACTGTTATTTTCTGTGTAACTAAAACTTGTTCTTTTCTAAGCCATATGTCAGGATAGGCACACTTTTAAAAAAGAATCACGGAACTCAGTCAAAACAAAAATAAGCCTCAACATCATCAAATCCAAATAAAATCTCTTAAAATATTTCAGAGCATTAAAAGGTCTTCTTTTGCAGAACAGACAAGCTATGGGCAGTATTAAGCACATTCAAACATTTGCCAACAAAACAAAGGTAAGGAAAAGTGCTGAGAAACAAGTTTATCACATAACCCATTCAGATGTCCCAAGCTGTTGTTAACAGTTTGTTTACTCAGGGAAACAATTTTTGCTTTAGTGGATTGGAGTTCTCCCAAATCAAAACCAGTAGCACAATAACAAGTGTTTGTAACCTGCTTCCTTCTTCTCCCCACCAGGACTGGATCAAGAAAAGCAAAGAAACTCTTTCTTCCTCTTAGGTGAATGTTTAGGACAGCTAATTGGTTTGGGAATATGAACAATCTTATTTACTTAAATCAAGCCACGTGGTAATACACGAATTATTAATATTAATATCCACATGAAAATAAAAGTATGAAAACATTAATTTAAACTGGAAAGGGATTCATGGCAGTAATGCCACTTGTCCACTAGGGGATTTTATGTCTGCTAAGCAAGGCAGCTGTCATTAGAACCTTTTTCAGAGACTTTATAAAATTATTTAATCACAATCAAATTTTCCAGAATCTTTCTAGGTTGCAATAGAGTCCAGGTTATGCAAGCCAACAGGAGTTTCACCTGCGTAGAGGAGCGCTCCTGCTGTACATTAACCAGTGGCAGCTTTTGGGCACTCAAGGGCACCATTTGCCAGCAAGGCTACCTCAACAGTCAGGCTGGCCATGGCACAAACAATGGCAGTCATCTTTTCCTCCTCAGAGGTCTCCAGCATGCTGCACAAAGGGTTCCAGGCTCTCAGGCTTCATAGTAGCCTGTTTTCATAGAATCATATAATAGAATCATGGAATGGTTTAGGTTGGAAGGGACCTTGAAGATCATGTAGTTCCAGTCCCCTGCCATAGGTCACTCAAGGCCTCATCCAACCTCAGCACTTGGCTGCAGTGAAGTCTGGGTGTGGAGCAGGCACTTAGACTGGAAGTGGCTTATTTGCCCACAAGGCTGCAGCTTCGTGCTGCAGTGGTGCAGCTCACAGGACAGTCTTGGCTCTCCTGTGCTACAAGGCTGGTTCTAGGTAAACTGAGGTTCAGTAGGCTTCGTCCCAGATTGCAGGCAAGGTAAGGCAGGGCAAATTGTTTTCAAATTGGCTTCATATTTGTCATTTGCCCGAGAATCAATTTGGCCAACAGGCAATCGCAGCAACCAGCACAATCACCCAATAGAATGGCATTGAGCCAGACCTTAACCATATAAGGTGAAGACATGAGCCTAGCGGAGGTGAAGCACGGCCAGTACACATGCCTATTGCTTACCACAAAGGGAGGACATACGCCTTGGACCCAGACTTCCTGTGTCTGGGTCGTTTCTCCTCCTCCCACACTCCTGGACCCAACAAGAAGGAGGTGAGGAGAGGGGGATTATGTCTGGACTAGCCAGGACCTGCACTGGGTTTGTGTTGGGCCCATTTGGCCCTACTACCACAGCATCTCACCTTGCTTTATATAGAAAAGGTGAAAAGTGTTAGATGATGCAAAGGATTATCTTAATTTATGACCTAGTCAATAGGTTAGTCCACTCAGCTCAGCCTTGTACCTCAGCAGCAGTGTCAAGGGCATCTTCACAATAAAACACAATCATGTTAATGGTTTCTGGTTTGGGAAACATACTACAATCCTATAATACAGTAACAGTCATAGGTAACAGTTCCACAGAAACATAGAATGACAGAGGTTGGGAGGGACCTCTGGAGATTGGCTAGTTCAAAAGCCCTGCAAAGTGGGTTCACCTAGGGCAGGCCACACAGAAACTCTCTGGGCAGCATGTTTCCATGCGTTCATCACATAGTAAGCTCTCAGCAGTACACTACAGTCAAAACGAGCCCAGCTTTTCAGTGGAGGAAAAGCCAGACAGAATGCCTGTCTGGCACTACACACTAAAACAGAATGGGAATGAGACTACATGCTGGTTTGGAGCTGGCAGCTCCATACAGCCAACCTTGATCCACAGAAGCCCAGCAAGTGCTAACAATCTTGCAAAGCCCATAATTCTTACCCCAGGAAACCAAACTCAAGACCAGACAGCTTTTTTTCTTCACCAGAAGTGGGAAGGGCAGCTTCCCATCTTTGTTCATGGCTGTCCTCAGCCATCAGCTTCAGCCAGGCCTCGCAAACTATGTTCCTGAGCATTCCACTATCACCAGCTGCCTTCTCCCATCACCAAAGAGCTCACAAAAAGCAGCTGCACATCTCTCACCAAGGTGAGGCATCGTTTTTTCTTTTTAAAAAACTGCAGATCCATCTGGGGCTGGAAGCACTTGCTGCCTTTTGCTTCTAGTCCAAGGGACAACAAAAGCTGGTAAAGGGCAGAATTCTGCCCACTATCTAAAAGCATTAACCTGAGAACTAATTTCTTGTGGGAAATACTCTCAAGTCAGCATCTCAAGTTTTACAATTATAGAATCATTAAGGTTGCGAAAGACCTTTAAGATCATCAAGTTCAACTATAACCCAACTACCATGACCAATAAACTGTATCCCAAAGCACCACATCTACACATTTATTGAACATCTCCAGGGATAGCAACTGCACCAACTCCCTGGGCATTGTTTTCCAATACCTCACCATTCTCTACTCAGTCAAATTTTTCCTAACGTTTATTATAAACCTCCCCCAACACAACTTTAAGCCATTTTCTGTTGTCTTATTGCTGGTTACTTGGGAGAAGAGCCCAATGCCAGCCTTACTACAACTTCCTTTCTGGTAGTTGTAGAGAGAGGCAAGATCCCTCCTTAGCCTTCTCTTCTCCAAATTAATCAACTCCAGTTCCCTCAGCTGTTCCTCCATGCCCTCCAAATCCCTCACCAGCCTGATGTTCTCTGAACACACTTCAGGACCTCAATGTCTTTCCTATATTGTGGTGCCCAGAACTGAACACAGTACTCAAGCTGTGGCCTCATCAGGGCCGAGTACAGGGGCACAATAAAACAATTTAAGAAGATGGTGACTTTTTACTGCGGTTGGATTAACATCAGCATTTATAGAAGTGCAATATGTAAACCAACAGAATCACAGAATGTGTTTGGTTGCAAGAGACCTTCAAGATGCAGCACTGTTCTCACAGAGACTAGAAAGATATCGGTTGTACAGGAATGCAGCCACAAATCACATTTCATATTCCCACTCCTGTGGCCTTGTCACACAGGCTTCGTAGTGTCACTGTTGCTTCTAATTGCTCATCACAACACATTCCAATAGGGCAAACAATTGATACAAACAACACTATGTGTGTTATGCAAAATATTAACCAAGCAATTTAAAAAGTCTAAGGAGAAGAATGCAGAGAAAGCAGAAAACTTTGCACAGTTTTGGTAAAAGCAGGAACTCATGTAGGAAGAAAATTTTTGTTTAGAAGAAAAGACCTGACAAGTGAAGTTACCTTTCTGCTAAACTACTAACAGGCAGTACTGAAAAATATTCACCTTTTGCAGAGTAAACAGTAGAGCTCTGCGAAAGAGCAGATTTGGAGTTTTGTTATTAATAGATGCATTTAATAGCCAGACTAAGAGTTTACCACTGAAGCAGAAAATTGTCTAATTTTCTCCATTACCTTGTTTACTATGTACATCCATGTCATGGTTTTAGGCCCAGTGTGGTGGAAGGTCCAAATTATACCTAGAATACATACCTATCACATTCCCTGAACACCTGCCTGGATGATACCTACCTTGGCCCCCCTTCCCGCTTCTTCTTCCCGGGTGGAAGAAGCGGGAAAAGCAGACAAAAGCTTTGGCGCCTCTCAGTCTATCACAGACACCATATTTGGCCTTGTTTTGCAGCTTGCTTTGTGATAAACACAGGTCACGGACCCTAGATATGTACATCTTAATAATTCAGGATTGGTTCCAGGGGTGGTTTTATCTGTTGCTATTGGTCAAAGACGCTAGTCAAAATGCTTAAAAACCTAGCAAACTTGCTTGTTCGCTGCTGCTAGTTGTGTTTTGTTCGCTGTTTGCCTTACGTGCCCCTGTGTGCCACACCTGCCCAACTGGGGACTTGCCTACGACCGGCAGGCCTGACCCTGCCTGATCGAGCCGAGAGACTGAAAACGGCTTGCCCTTAGGCTGGGATAAAGCTACCCCCTTGAGCTCAGCTGAGCCCGACTATAGGTAACGACATAGCAACAGCCTAGCAACGAGTTGCAACATCAGGACCTACCGGGACTTGCCGGCCCGCCGCTCTGGCCCTCCATTCCAGGCCGCCGTGCCAGCCCGAGAGCCGATGCCTTGCTATGCACAGCACTCAGTCGGACTGCTCCAGCCCGCAAATCTGGATCCCGCTTTGCCCAGGTGGCTGACTACCCCATGACTTCCTGAGAGCCACGGAAGACTTGTCTCGTGTCCGTGGGCCTTCTCAGACGACGTGCTCAATCTGAACTAAACATGCAGCAAAGCCCTGTCGCAGCAGCACCACCACCACCTGACAGTCCCCCACGTGGCTGCGACTCTGTCTTTTTCCGGTTATGCTTCTGGATAGCAAATATCGAGACTCTTAACCAGTGAGCAAACTAACGCTCTCTACTTAAGTAGACTTACTCATCAATGGGATTTGGTATACAAGCAGAAATTACTGCATTCATTATTTCCATACCTAACAGCCAAAAGGGACTGATTCAGTGTATTCAGTGGTCATTCAATTGCCTCTACTGGTACTGGGCAGATGTCATGAAGAAGTGGATTCACTGAGGATATGCAGAATCACAGAATGTCCAGGGGCTGGAAGGGATATCTAAAGATCATCTAGTCCAACCCCCTGCCAGAGTAGGATCACCTATACAAGATCACACAGGAACAGGCTGTATATAATGCAATCAATATACCCAGGATTAAAGCAATACAGCAAGCTTATGCTAAGCCATTTCCAAATTCTGTAAAGAACGTACCAGTATAGGTCCTCCACTGGACATCTTGTTAAACAGACAGGAGAGATTCAGAACTAGAACCTGCATCAGATCCCTCATCTACAAGTTCTAGTCCTGACTTCCTCTTCCACTGGTCATTCAGAATTTTTCTTTTCTCTAAATCCTGCTTTCTATCCTATGCAGTGGAAAACATCTCATGTTTCAAATCAAAAGCAGTATCGGTTTCATTAATCATTTAAGAGGAACTATTGTAGACAATCAAAGAGTCAATGTCAATCAAACATAAAATACAGTTTATTTCCAATCTTTAGGTTTATTCACATGCAAATTGATTTATACGAATAACAAGTACAATGCATTCAGAACAGCTTGGTTAGCTTTTAGCCTTAGCAGTATTTCTCTACAGCTGAAGCTACACTGGTTAATGTAATTTGTTTTCATTAAGGAAATGTGGACAGATAGGTATTAAAGACATCAGAGAATTTCCATGAAGAAATACTTATGTACTCAGTACTCTCTCTACTGCACTCATCTACATGAAACATTTCATCCGTAAACCCAACGTTTGACAACCATACTCTTCGGAGTAGTAAGGAGAAAATATTTGGAAATAAAACAAAGGTAAAAACATAACACAGTAACTAGCAAATAATACAAGACTACAGTAGCACAGGAGTATTCTCCTGTACTACTTCAAGCTGGAATACTGAAGCTTCAAACAATTCTCACATTTTAACACTAACATAGAACTCCAATAGCAAAGTATAAGCAGGGGGAAAAGCTGCTTTGCAAGAGGTAGAAAAGGT
This sequence comes from Tricholaema leucomelas, assembly GCA_013400475.1. Taxonomy (NCBI): domain Eukaryota; kingdom Metazoa; phylum Chordata; class Aves; order Piciformes; family Lybiidae; genus Tricholaema lacrymosa; species Tricholaema leucomelas. Next base: position 438,544 of record WAAF01017359.1, on the reverse strand, counting down.
TTTATAAAATCTTTAGGCACAATTCTTAGCAATCTTTTAAAAGCCATCAGAAAGTTAAAATAATGATGACCATTATGCATGTACTTGTACAAGTCTGTTTATTTTTATCCTTTGGAATAAACATGTATTTCATGCACCCTCAACCTTTTTCTTCCTATACTGTCTGAAAACTACTCTTCTCCTATATAATATGTGATTACACAAGTTTCACAGGCTCTCAGGAAGTCTTATCACCAGGAACTATTATGTACTGACACTTTTTTTCTTGAGAGAGAAGCAAGGGAATACAGTTACTGTTTGCATGGGTTAATGTATCAAAAACCAGAGTAACACACACAAAATCCATAAAAATATTATTAGTTCTTTTGGTTTACTCCCATCGCAATCAAACCCAGAATGCTTTTAGAAGTGAGCTTGTTCTTTTTTAAAACACAAGTTTCCACGATTGTTTCCACAATTCCTCAGTGCAGTGGTTATACTCAAATTTTCACAATATCCACAAATCAAAGTATCAAGATCACTACATCTACCATGAGACATTCATAGATAAATCTTAAGTGTCAGTTTGAAAAGATGCCTTCTTTGAGCTGAAGTACATAAGGCATTACTGGTAACAAGTTTTTATTGAAGATTTGCTTTATTCCTGTCACAGCATCTCTGTTTTTCCCCTCATGTTACTTTTTGTCTTTGTCTTTTTCTGCATCCAGAAGCGCTGAACGAATTCCTAGCTTCTTCAGCTCTTCTACAAGATCTCCATTCTGATGCATCTGGAGGAGTATATCACAGCCACCAACAAATTCACCATTGAGGTATACTTGTGGGATGGTAGGCCAGTTAGAGTAGTCCTTAATTCCTGCATAAGAATTAAAAAAAAAAAAAAAAAAAAAAAAAAAGGCATTAAAGGTTTGTTCCCCTCTCCAAACAGAATAGTATTTTAAACTGAATTCATTGCTTCCACCAGACTGACATTTTCATTTCCTTCCCACTGAGGTAAAAATGTATCTATACTGCAGAAGCATTACCAGGAAAAACTACGTTATGTTTGATTCTCACTTAAACCCAAAGGTGCGGGTCAAAAGATACAGAGCTGGCTTCCATACTGACTTCAAACAGGAGCAGAGAAAATGTAGCATCCCTTTTCCCTCCCAGGAAACAATATGATTTTTTAATCAATTAAAAAAAAAGGAGAAGTATTGAAAAATACTGACACGTTTTTCATTCAGTTATCCTTTATATTTCCCAAATGGACTTCAAAATATTTTATCTTTCTACCAAATTAATGTACTTACTATTACAATTTCTATTGCAACATACATTCACCCCTCCAGAAGCCTCATGTATTTCAAATTGCTTTATCTTTCATTGCCATACCTTACAGCCCTTGGGAGGGGCACACAGGCTGAAGCCTCTTTTAAAGTATTCATTAAACAAAAAGAGATCGAAACACAATGACAAAATACAGGATTAAGAGTGCATAGTACATTAGTCTGTAAGACCATTCAAAAATACTAACTTATTGGCTGGTATAAACTGAATTCCAACTTGCAGTTAAAGTCATCACACAAAAAATTACAGAGATAAATTATTATTATCTAATTTGCCACTTCTTAAAATGACCCTTCACATAGAGTCATTAGTCCCGTAGCAGAGAAAATAGTTTCAAATTCTCCATCTGTGTGCTCTTATACCAAGCTTACCAGCCATTGCTTAGATATCACCAGCATTTGCTTAGATATCAAGCTTTAAATTCAACATTTTATATGTTTCCAGTATGCAATGCCTGGAATTCTTCTACCAAAGGTATAAAAATGCTCTTATGGGAAATTTGAGCCTACAGACAACATTGGTGCCTTTTCAGATCAGAGATCACCATGGAAGTCAGTCCTCTAAACAAGCACATGAGAGCTTTAGCACAGGCTGTCAAGGAAGCAACAGCAAATATTAGACCTGTATAGCAGAGAATGCCAGGGAATTTGCATTTCCCTTAGAAATTATTTTTACCTCTAAAGATAAAACCCAAAATATTTTATGTAAAAAAAAAAAAAAGGCACTATAAACAAATTATGTTTACTTTATTGGAACATAAAGACACTTTCTTTTTTAAATAAATATGCCTAAGTGCATAAATACACAATGGGATTATGATTTTAATGAATAAAAGATGAAAAAGACTAAGTAATTCCCCTCAGACAAATACAAACGTATTTTTAAAAAATCCACTGAAATAACAACAGGCCAGAAAAAAAAAATGTTGTGACAAAGTGTTCCTAATCATGATGTACATCAGCTAAGAAACTTTACTTTGGCTTATGACTTTGTGCATGGATAACCAGTGCTTCAAAAGTCAAAAATAGCTGTTTTAGCCTACAAACCATGCCAAAAAGAACCCATAATGGACTCTAACATAATCTCCAACATTACTACCTGTAACTTCTTCCCCAGCATTTCATTAAGATCCGTCAATTGTTTATGCTAAGTTTTGATCTGAATTTGTGTTTAACAGTACTTAAGCACTCCTTGTCCCTTGAGCACTCAAAAATGATCCGTTTAAAAATCTCTTAACCTGCAACAGCTACAATAAAAAACTGAGTTCCAATGGCAAGGAATACTTAAGGATAACCCTACTCAAAGGAACCACTGCAGATAAAAAAAATAGAAGTTTTTTTTTTAAGATACTGCTATATGTCAGTTGAGAACCAAGACCTCTGCAGAACGGTTGGACTCAACGTTGTCTTTTCCAACTGAACTGATTCCATGACAATAAACCTACTGCCAATAAGCACTCCATGGTAATATTTACATCAATTACTCTCTCAGAAATATTTTCAAGGACACAAGTGCTGATAACACTTTCAAGGGTCTATCCAACTTCAGATAAAAATACAAACACAATCAAACTAAGTTGCTCTGCATGCTGCATTTCATGTTTTGGACAAGCTGCTTTAAATGCCTTCATACATGAGCTTCAATGAGATCCTGAACTGAACATCTCCTGAACAGGTTAACCAACTCCTAGCTTCATAGAGCAGTTACTGATAGTGTTTCAGTAGTGTCACAGCAAGTTAACTTGCTCTAGCCCTTGGCAGTACAGACACCAAAGAGATGTCTTTCCTCTGCAGGTTAACACTTCTCACTGCATTTGAGAATCTGCAACTTCTGCTCTGAACCACTGTTTCCTTTGTAATATCACATTCATTAGATCAGTTTACAGTCTGACAGCTGAGATAGCACACTTTAAGGTGGGTGCTAAACCCGAATCACTGTAAACTAATATGAGGTGTACCTAGTACACTTCCTTCCACCCCATTTCCCCAGGTTGTTACCAGCTTTAGAACTAACCAACAATGAGCTACATCAAAGAACTCAACTCACTCAAGCAACCACTTTCATTCCTTACTACACTTTCTCCAGAAAAGCAACATGTTCTCATGGGTATCATTAGTACTGGTGCAAGCATGACTGAGGCAAAACTAGCCTAAGGGTGAGAGGAACTACTAAGACTACTCCTGGCAGCATCCTTAGCTTAGGTAACATAAAGTGATGAGAAAATAATCTGAGAGTGAACTACCACAACAGTTCAAATCACTATTTTTCCAGTGCATAACCTCAGGCTTATCTGCCCCCTGTTACCTGAACCAGCCTAGTGCTGTCCATCAGCTGAGAGCAAGATCACTTGTGGCACTGTCCATTTAGAGAAACTCAAAGAGCCATGGAGTCCAAGACTGTCAAGGTCTCTTAAACCAGCTTTAATAAGAAAGGATGTGTGTCAGGGAAGCATACCCTGAGCTCAGGTTCAGATAAATGACATGAAGTACTTAGTTTCACAGATCTGAGCATGCTTTCATATGAAGAGGCAAGTAGAGAGGGAGTTGGTTTGGTTTCACAGCTGAAACCAGCCAGCACTTCAAACATAGCTGAACCACCATGGTTGAACAGGTGTATTGAACTTTTTCATAGGTAAAGGCTCAGCATCCCCTCACCAACCATGCAAGGAGTGCAGATTACATTCACCAAGAGGGCTTAGAAAAGTATCACATGCTGCATATTAACTTCTCACCACCTGAGGCCAGATCCAGTAGGAGACAAAGGAACCTCAGGCAGGCCTGGCTAAATCACACTTCCTATAGAACTACAGCTCCCAGCAGCCCTGCCCTCTGCTCTGTCAGAGACTGCCACCCACTGAAGCAGACACAGAATGCCTTTATAGGGTGCAGCATGTAATATAGTTGAAGCAATCGGACAGCCCCCTGACCTCTATATTGATGGTACTACTTCCCAACTCTTCAAGGCTCTATCTCTGGTGCTGGTTCTGGCACTCATCTTAACAGTACAAGCTAGCTTCATTCACACCAGCAGTGATCCACTCAGTAAATCAAGATGGGTCTCTCTACAGTCAGAGAAGTGCCAAAGTTAATGCATGGAAGGGAACAACTTCCTTAAGCACCTGAGATCCAGCAAGATATTGTGTAAGCACATGCTCTGTCAACTGCATTCAGCATGAGTTACACAAACAGTTTGCATCATAGAATGGTTTAGGTTGGAAGGGACCTCAAAGATCATCCAGTTCTGACCCCCTGCAATAGGCAGGGACACCTCCCACTAGAACAGGTTGCTCAAGGCCTCATCCAACCTGGCCTTGAACACCTCCAGGGAGAGAGCATCCACAACCTCCCTGAGCAACCTGTGCCAGTGTCTCACCACCCTCACTGTAAAGAACCCCTTCCTAACATCTAGTTTGAATCTCCCCTCTTCCAGTTTAAACCCATTACACCTTGTCCTGTCATTACAAGACCTTGTAAATAGTCCCTCCCTAGCCTTCCTGTAGGCCCCCTTCAGATACTGGAAGGCCACTACAAGGTCTCCTCGAAGCCTTCTCTTCTCAGGGCTAACCCCTAACTACAATTTAAAGATCAGGTGGGCAACAACCTCTCAGATAACCTAACACAAGCCAGAATTTGCAGTGTCCTGAAAGTAAATGTTCCTGTTACATGGGACAAAACCACTACATATTCCCACAGTAAAGTCCCTAGGGATTATAACTGACAAACTCATTGCCTGTTCAAGGGCTCACAAAAGCTCTCTCAGACAAAAGACTGATGATCCGACTTCAAGGTTTTGTTTCCTTCTTTTTACTTCAGAAGTCTGTTCTAATAAACCATGTAATTAATGAATTCAGTTAGGTAAAAAAGAGTTTAGAAAACTACCATAACTTGCTTATCTGCCAAAGGGAGTAAATTTACTTGAACTTGAATTCATTAACAAAAAATGTCATCACACCCAAATTACAGTGTATTCATAAGCATACCAATTATGATACCTGTGAACTGAGAAGCAAGCAAGGATTGGGGGAAGAAAAAAAAAAAAAAAAATCAGCCTTGTAGCTACAAGCTAATGAAAAACTGAATTAGAGGACACCAGAAACAGGAGAGAAGTCACCAGATGCATGCCAGTGCACGCACTTTAAAGTGGACAAGAACTATTAATGCTGCTAGGCACCTGCAAGGCCAGCTAGTACCTGCTGCTTGTTTTAAAACTTTCTCAAATAACCATGTAAAACCTAAACTGTCAGATACATACATGAAAGAAAGGAGAAAAGCCTTTCTCTCTTAGAACTGGTTTTCTACAAATGGCAAGCCTAAAAAAATTGTATCATAGCTCTCACTACTCAAGCAGTAATGATGAAACTATTACTGAATATTTCTTGTGCAAATGACTAGCGTAATTTTGTAGCTTATCAAAAGAACCTGAGCAGGCAGCACAAGCAGAGAATCAAGTGGTCCAAGCCTGTGCCATTCATGAAGCTTCACCGTGCTGTTCATGGGAACAGGGAACATCTTGACTAGACAATGAAGGATTTTAGGGGCTTTTTAATATGGCTTTGTACATATTGTTTTAGGCAAGGCAGTGTGGCACAAAAAGCCCACTATACGAGAGCTATGCACACAGAACACAGTAAGGACTCTAGAACCCAAACAGGGACATAGAGAACAAGTAACCATCTCTGATACGCTTAAAATTTCACAACGAGCCCAAACCCCATAACTAGGCCTGCTTATAAAACACTGGCAAAAACCTCAAGACAGCAAGTAAAAGTAAGTTCATCTGTGACAAGTGAGTGCGGGCTGCCACACGGAGCTCGGCGCGGAGGGCGCCGCGGACTTTCCGGAAAGGGGGAGACATTAAGGGACCTCCGGACTCCCGGCAGGGTTACACATGCCAGAGCCTCCCGCGGGACATAAGACCTTCCGACTGGGTTTTGGCTCTGCCCAGTAATAGCGGCGTTTCAGAGAAGCCTGGGAGCTGTTTGGGTTATATGCAAACTCCAGCCACGGAAGGGGCGGCGCCCAAAGGTGACCCCCTGCAGCCACCTGCCCGGCCCCGGCCCCGGCCCCATCCCCAGCACCGGCCCGGCCGCTGACCTTGGCGGAGGTCGGGGTCCTGTAGGACGTCGTGGGCATTGTAGTCCTCCACACCGTGCAGGCGCAAGATCTGCACTACGGCGTTGCTGAAGCCGCAGAGGGGCTGCGCCGGGCTACCCTTCATGAACACCACCACCGGATGTGCCCGCACCAGCCGCTCCACAGCCTCCCGCGACCCTGAGCCGCCGCCGCCGCCACCTTCAGCTCCGGCACCCTCGGCGCCACCAGTTGCTGCCTGGCTCAGCGGCCGCCCGGCTGGGCCCCGCGCGGCAGCGATGCCTAACCGCCAGGCCGCCCACACGACCCGGCTCATGCTGCCCCAACTGCCTACTGCTGGCCTTCGCCGCGCTCCGCCGGCAACGAGCCAGTGCTCACCAGCTATTGGCGGAAAGCAGGAAAGGTCACGGCGGAGTTTTCCCTCCGCATAGGCGTAGTTATCTGCCAATCAGTATCGACAGTCAGTAGCCTGGTCCCACCCATCAACGCTAAGACTACCGTGCCTTTCTATTTGTGGAGAGAAGTACGCTGCTGCAGGCGCATTGGGGAGGGCATCTATCAATGTAATGTGGTTTTGGTTAATCCCCGCCCACTCCACAGCCGCGGTTGGTCAGCTTCCCTGCGTGCGGGCTTCTACTCGAGATGCCCCGGGCGTGCGTGATTAGCCTCTAGTTCCTTCCGCTTCCGGGTTATAGGGGTGCTGGAGGATGCTGAGCTCGCCGTGCCTCAGTCGCCCTCAGCCTAACGGGCAGCGAAGAGATGGATCTGCTGTTCGCTGCGCTGCCGCACGTGTCCCTTGTCCCCTACTGCTGCTGCCTCCGCCGGGCGGTTAGGGTGCGGGCCGAGTGGCGCGGCGGAAAAGGGAGAGCAGTACGGCAGGGAGACCTACCGGCTGGCCGTGGCGATGCTCGGCTGCTCCCTTCGGGCCTGCTCTGTGGGCACAGCCCGGACGCTTCGCGGAGCTGTGAAGGTAGTGCACTAAGAGCCTTCGGTGGAGCTAGGGGCTGTACCTACGCCGCCTTTCCCCAGATCGGGGTTCGGGTTTTATCCCAAGGGTCTTTTGGTGGTGTAGGCAGTGGTAGAGCTTCCTGAGGCTGGGGTTTCGGCTTGGGAGGTAGAACTGCTTAAAGGCTAAATTAAATCCTGGGAGAATGGGGCTGCTCTGACGTATCGACTGCCTGTGCAGGGGGGAAGTGCGGTGATGAAGCGTACAAATGTATGTGAGTTGCAGCCGTGGAAGTGCCCTCAGAAGAGCAGCGCCGTTGAGTCCGCGCCGTTTTTCACCGTAGGCGGACGGTAGAGGCAGCGGGGGCGTTACGTGGGCAGTGGACGAAGTGCTGGATGGGTTTCTTGCTTGTTAGCTTCGACTGCGTTTAGTGGCCAAAAAAAAGGCATGCAAGTGTTTTTATATTAATGGCAATTTGTATTGCTTGAATTTTTAAGGGAAAAAAATGCGGTTTGTATTCAGTTGCTCGGGTTTATTTATTTATTTTCAGTGGAATGAAACAAGTTAATAATCGCTGAGAAACTCGAGTTCTTTGCATGCTTTGCTTTTGTGCTAGGAGGGGCGATCCGATTACCGGCAGCTTTGTACAACCCGATCCGTCACTGGAACAACTGGCGGGAGTGGCTGGGAGGTAGAGAGATGTGAGGAAGATTGGGCTGGCTGAATGCCTGTGCGAAAGAGTTGGTTCACTTGGTGCTGAAAGACGTCCAGAACTGCTCAGCGTCAGCCAGAGAAGCGCTGATTTTGGAGCAAGTCCTGGAAACATCTGTGTGTGCAGCCAACTTTGAGCTTTTGGGCAGACGCTGGATTCTTTCTAGGAACTTGGAGAAAAGCGTGTATGTCTCCTATGGCAGCCAGGGCCATCTTGTAAGTAGAAGAAAACGTTTAAAAGTTTTCCTCTGTATTGAACAACAGTCTTTCACAAATAAAGTGTATTTCTCAGTTTTAATATACATTACAGTCTTGGTATATTAATGGCAATTTATATTGCGTGCATTTTTAAGGAAAAGCTTCCCCCCCACCCCCCTCCCACAACTGCGCTTATGTGAGAGCTTTACAAACAAGATCAGCTTTTCTTCAGCATTCAGAATACTATTTGCTAGTTCCTAAATTGTGGGAATCATCAGCTGCTTGAGTAGCAGCTTGTTTTTTTTTTTAATTTTCTATTAAATCACATGCAGGCATTCATTCTGTTGCATTTTATTTAAATTTAATAAGAACACATTCCCAGGGAAATTGTGGCAAAGGTGCAGTTTGTCATCCTATGTGAATATCTTCTGAAAAGAAAAAAAGTGTTGTTGCAGTATTTGAAAGTATATGTAATCAGTCAGTATGTTATGTTTTCAACAAAACTCATGCTGAGAAAGACACAAACATTGCTGCTTTCTGTGGTTTCTGTGTTGTGATTAACATAGTGCAAAGTTGTGCAATATGACAAAAAACCCAGCATCCATTTCATGATAATCAACTCGGCAAAGCAAAACCATGTTTTTCTGTTTGCTGAACTGGTGAAATAGACAGAGGCTTAACAAGCATTAAGTGTGGTAGCCTAAAAAAAATTGCTATAAATGGAATTTTGTAGTGTTCACTTTTCTGATTTTCATTCTCACTGTTTCTACAATGGTATGATTCATTAGAAATTATAACTGAAATAAGGACGTCAAAATTAAGTGTGGAAAAATGCATGTGAGGATAGACTCTTTCCACAGTTGCAGTTTACTCCTCTGTAGTCCAAGAGATGCCCTTGGTTGGTAGTACTCTGGGCATACCAGGCTTGCAGAGAGAGCATCTGTGTGAGGAAGCCGAGGCGTGCCTGTAAGAGATGCAACAGCAACATGCGCAATATTCCTCTAACAGTTACAATTCTGTTGCCACGGAGATAATGACTTATCCCATGTCATTATTGATCTACCAACAGTAAGAGCAATTCTGCAGTCTGATATTGTTTAGCAAATACAGTGACATCTGCTGAACACTGAAAAACTGCTATAAATGTTAGCTTCACTGAAATCTGTATTACTGGGTAAAATAAAAATACCTGCATTTGTAGTTCCTCACTGTAGTTTTGTGAGATAGGCCTGTGAGATACTATTAAGCTTAACAGAAAGTTTTCTAATAAAATACTTAGTATTGTGAAATGCTTTGGGATTATGCAATATGCAGCACTCTTAGTGGATAAACACTTTTCCCTACTGATAGGATTTAGAACATAGAGCCCATATACACTCTAGAACAATGAGATAACTGCATTACCGAGTCCAGTCTTCCTCAGTCTGAGCGAAACTTCTTGTATTTTGCAGATAATGATTTAAATCATCTGGGCAGAAGAAATATTAAGTCGACTCCCACAGAGCTCCTGGCATTTTGCTGATGCTCCTTTTAGAAGACTTACATCCTTTTGGAAACAGTAGTAAAAGCCCTAATATTCAAACTGCAGAGCTCAAGTGTTCGTAGGTCACAAATCTGGGTTACTTGCTTGAACAGAATCACCACTTAGGAATTTGTGGTTTGAAGTTTTTATATAATGCACAGCAAGGTATACATCTAAGAAACAGTTTTTGTCTTGTTTTGTACAAAGTGGAGGGCTAATTCAGCTGGTGAGAAACGTCAGAAGAGTCTCATTTCAGCTTATCTGAACAGAACACCTTGTCGTGCCCAAGCAAGATATCTGTATGTCTTTCTGACATGCGATTAGTGCCTGGAAGCAAAATTCATTCTCACACCTTAAAAGCTGAGCTCTACTTAGGCAATTTTATTTTCTCTTGAAGCTTTTCCAGTGGGATGTTTTGAGCTGCAGCTGTTCTGCATGCCAGATAAATACTGTCAGCATACCATCAAGGCAACATCTGGCATCACCAACATATCTTCATTAAAAATTATTACCATTTGTGTGGATTGCTTAAACTTATAACACTGAAGCAATACCTTTGAAAAGTTCTCGGTTATTTTGAAGATGTGGTAGTTTGAAAAAGTGCAACAAGCAGCAGAAATGTATAAGCACTAGGAGAGTTTTGTGGTTATAGAAACTTGGGTTCCAGGGGAAATGAGTACAGTTCAGATTCCAAAAGTTCAGATTTCCTGGTTTGATTTAACCTGGGGACGTATAAATATGTTTTTCTGAACTTAATGGATATTTTAAATAATGTTTATAGATTTAGAGCTTATTCTCAAGAGGATGTTTGCATTAGGTTTAAAATAGAACAGTCCATTTCATAAATCGGAGGTGAAGAACATGTATGAAGTGACCAGTCAGTTTAACTGATGGGTGATCTAATTGATCCAAAGCAGTTTTTTTCCAGCTTAGTTCATGTAAGGATGCCTTTGGCAGACAGAGGATGTGCTTATAATGAAAGGAGCCATGTCTGAACCCCATAAACCAATGGTATTGAAGATCAAGTTCAAATCTGAATGTGGTCCTTTTAATGACACTGTAGATTTCAAGTTTGTTTCTTTAATGACGCTCTTTGCAGTTGCACTGTGCTTTGTGAATTATGAAGCTGTCCTGAAGCAAGTACGTTTAATATGGTATTTGTGATTGAGTAGTAGCATTATTCTTTGGGATAACCAAACTTCCTGCAATTGTTCTGCCAGACCAGCTTGTGGTAGACCCTTATTCCTTATTTGCAGGTGCTTGGATGTTTCAGTATTGCAGAGAAAGCATTATTTTATAATACATTTAACTTGTATGCAGAGCTGAGAAATGTTACCTCTAATAAGACCACTCCTTGCCCCTCTTCATGAAGGAGTTAAGAGTGCCATGAATCTTTCATGGGCCTGAAAGAAGACTGATCTGCTAAATACAAAGATACTGTTACTGGGTCAAGTCTTGAGCCATAGAGAGCAAGAGACTGGGATTATAACAGGATGTACATCCTGTTCCTTGCTCACATGCGTTCACATTTGTCCAGTGTTGTAGAAACAGGATGGTAATTCATACAAATTGTAATTTACTTCAAAGTACTGAAAGTGTTTTCTGGTCGTTTGTAACTGTAGGAAAATCCTAGGGCACTTTCTGCCTGTAAGACAGATTTTTGTGCCCCCATTTAAGGTCTACTGACGTATTCTGGGTATGGGTACGATGACAGGAGTGCTTAGCTCGTTTTAAGAATGTGCAGGTGTGCCAAGGAAAGCTCCAATTGACATGCACTTGGTGGCCACGTGGTGGCTCTGGATCCCCGAGTTACTTAGCTAAAATGGAAGGCTGCAGTAACTGAATGCTTACTGCCCCGGGAGCCATTACACCTGCTCCTGTTCAGCACTTTTTAATTCCCTTAGCTATTATTCTATATAAAACTTTTTTTTTAAAAATGCACTAAGATATTTTTATCTCTTAAGAAATGCATCCCATGTTACAATAACTTGCCTCAGCTTTAATAAACAGTGCTGGCCATTTGATTTCCTCTGTGGCAGAAGACAGTACTAAGCATGTGTCATTGCAGGAGTTTCATTTGTAAGAGATTTCACCAATTAAAAGTTCAAGAGTTATGCACACATCAGTGTATTTGTAATGTAGGTGGAATTGATTGTTTGTTTTTTTTTAATCTTAGTGATTTTGAACAAACTTGCTGCTACAGTATCTCAGTAAAGATTTATATTTTTTTGTCATGCCATGTTCAGTTTGTTTTTTTTTAATGAACATGTGTGCAGTTTTAAGTGGAGGCTGTTTTGGACATAGTGACAAGTGACAGTGATTCTGATTCTTGGAGTTAAGGAGTGGGGGTGTCTTCTGGGAATTCTGGAGAGCAGATTTTGGCCTGTTTAGGAGCCTGGTTGGGATAGTCCCTTGAGAGGCAGGCTGGAAGGGCAGAGGAATCCAGGAAGGTTGGACATTCTTCAAGAAGGAAATCTTAAAGGGGCAAGACTGGGCAGTCCAGTGATGAGACAGTGGGGAACAATGCTGGCCTGGCTCAACAGGAAACTCTTGCTGGGACTCAGGGCAAAAAAAAGAGTTTACCATCTTTGGAAAATGGGACAGGAAACATAGGGAGAGTATAAGGATATTGCTAAATTATGCAAAGAGAAATCCCAGCTAGAACTCAATCTGGCTATTGCTATAAAAGATAAAAATTGTTTTTACAAATCAGCAACAAAAGGAGGGCCAAGAAAAATCTCCAGCCTTTACTGGATATGGGGAGGGGAAACATTGCTGCAAAAGATGAGGAAAAGTCTGAAGTACTTAATACTTTCTTTGTCTCAGTCTTTAATAGTCAGATCAGTTATTCTCAGGATGTTCAACCATGGGAGCTGGAAGACAGACAAGGAGCTGAAAAAAGCCCCTATAATCCAAAAGAAAACAGTGTCCTGTTACTCCATCTAGATGCTTACAAGTCTGATGGGGCCAGATGAGATCTACTCAAGGATATTGAAAGAGCTAGTGGAAGAGCTTGCCAAGCTACTTTCCATTATTTATCAGCAGTCCTGGCTAACTTAGGTCTCAGTTGGCTGAAAGTTAGCAAATGTGATGCCTGTGTACAAGGACTGGAAGGTGGCTCTTGGGAACCACAGCCCTGTAAGTCTCACCTTGCTGCCAGGGATAGTTATGAAGCAGATTGTCTTAAGTGTTAACACAGGACAAAGAACCTGGGCTTGCTGGATGACACAAGGACTTTCACTACTGTAGATGTGTCAGGAAAACTTCACCAGCGTAGTTAACTGTACAGTGATTTCTTTCTATTGTTTTGCAGTCCCCTAGCTAGCTGTGAAGTGGTACTGCCTCCAAAGTTCCAGTGCAATATTTTTATCAATTTCTAACACCCTAGTGCCTCTCTTTCGGGCATCAGTTGTTGTTCTTGTGAAGCTTTCAGACTTGAAGCTGTGCAGGCACCAGTCTAAAACAAGCAAGCAGATCCTGCAAGAACCTACTAAGAAAATAGGTAGAAGAAACAGAAGAAATAGTGATGCTTGGGAAAGGAAGCTGCTACTTTGCTCTTGAGCCCAAAATTGTTTGACAGCAACATAAAGGGTGGATATTGTTTATGAATGTCTTGATAGAGCTGTCAGACTGCAGTATCAACTGTTGTTGAAGCATGTGTTCCAACTAATATGGTGTGACTTAAGCAAGTGGTGTTCCCATGAAGAATCCTCATGTCTAATGTGTGATGCAAGCAGTCTGTTTTGCTCATAAATAAATGGAGCAGTGCCTCAGTTGCTTTATTGTGGCTTAACTGGCGTAATGCAGTGGACTTGTGTTGGGTTTTGTCTGATTGCCTTGCTTCTTTTCAGTGTCAAGCTCATTTGTACCCATTGTAGACACTGCAGAGATCTGAGTCTTCAGCAATATCTTGAATTTAACAGAAAACCTGAAGCAGATTTCCTCTGTTCCGAATTGTTTGTGCTTGCTGCAGTTCTGGGAGTGATACTGGGAGCAGGAAGTCCAGATTTAAATATCCTAAAGGCTCCTGTGCTTAGAAGGGTAGATGGTTTACAACAGCTGATTTGATGAATGTTGTCAACACTTCATGTATTTTATCATGCAAACTCATTTGGCTGCAGTCAGCCAACAATATTTGCTAAGGTCCAGTTTGAGACATTATTCTAAATTTAGAAGCTAATGAACAAAAAGCATCACTTTTTTTTTTCCTTTTACATGGAAACAATAGTGGCACCAAAAAAAAAAAATGGACTCTGTTTTGTAGAATCTATGCTTAAAGCTAAAGTCTCCTTGGAGTGTTAAAATACTCAATTCTACCCAGAAGTTGGAACTCAGTGATTTTAAGTGTTTAACTATAGAAGGGTATTTGGGTTAGAGGTGTCAGAACTGATACTGTAGCACAAGGTCCCCCTTTCCTATGGAAGCAGTCAGTCTGTGCTCAGGATACAGAACTGAATTAGACTTAGACAAAAGGTAAATTCCAAAATAAGCCATGGGGAGAAGGTGAAGTACTAGGTTAAAGTCTGCACGAATACAGGGCAGGAAGTTTACCTGGTTCATTGCTGCATGATCCTTGCCCTAATGCTCTTGAAGATACGCTGCTTTGACATCAGCATTTAGAGTTTATGGCTCCTCATTCCATACCAGCTGAAGAGGGAGTTTTACTTGTAGCACCACCACCCACAGAAGCTTTGTGTCAAGCAATGTGCAACTTCCAGTAGCTATAAAACAAGACAAAAAAACCTCGAGAAGCCCAGTGTTGAAACCTGTCATGCCAAAGACACATGTCACTCATAAGCTGCACACAGATGTTACTCTGCCAACAAATGCTGTTCCACCCCAAGGCTGACGTGTGACTCATTATTTGAATTACAATTTTATACTGTTGTACTTAAGCAAACATAAAGGGAAACATCTTATTATCTTGTGATACTTGTTTGTCATCAGTTATGAGCATGAATAAATGGGTGTGTTGCGCTAGTAAGAGAGTAGCTACCCTGCAGCATTGTAAGTGTTTCTCTGTTGCCCTGAAGATGTTGTGTAGGTCCTCCCATTACGTAAACCATCCGAACACTATTGTTACTTTTGCAGTATTTTAGGCTTTCCACCCAGTCTCTTGGGTATTCTGCTCATCACAGGAAATGTCTGAAAATGTTTATATTCACTGAAAAGTACTTGTGGTTTGGTTTAGAGGCTGAGACAGCTGCTTTGAGAAGCTTCTCCACCCTGCCACACTGCCTGCAGTCATTCTAACCTCTCCTTTGTTGTTCAGGTGTGGTGTGTGGGCAACTTTATATTGTTTGGATAATGCACTAAATGCTCGTTTACTTAATGTCTGCTGTTTGCCTATGTACAGTGTTTTTTCTAACTCAGCATGTACAAATCAAAGCCATGGAAGCCTCCATATAGGGAATGCAGAAGAGGAACTTAATGCAAGCAATTTTTGATACAGTGATGCATTATCTAACACCAGCAAGCTTTCTGAATACAAGGCGCTGCTTTTATTTCTGACTTAGAAGGTCCAGGTATACAAAGTGGTAATTTCATAAATAATTGCTGATAGGGTTTCTCTTATACTTACTGATGAATGAGTTTTCCCAATGCAAACTCACAAATAAGAATTTTTCTGTTCTCTGTCATCTACCTGTTCCAGACACATTCCTTTAGAGTTCAACCCTTCCGGGTTCAGTTGAGTTCCTTACACTTCCAAAGGTCATTATGAGATAAAAAGCTGTGAATTACTATGAGGCAAGAGCAGTTGCACAGGCATAGATTCAATTTTACACACTAGTGATAACTTTCCTCCAAGTAAATAGTCTGTCAAAACTATACTGGTGAATAAATTGTATGGTCTAAGTTAGATGATAGGCTTGTCTATCAGGGAGATTACAGCACTCAGTTTCCCTCTCAGCAACAACCTAAAAGGAAGAAAGGAGGGTTATCAGGAGTAGCCAACATGGATTTACTAAGAGGAGATCTTGCTTGACTAACCTGATAGCCTTCCATGACACCGTGACCAAATGAGTAGACAAGAGAAGAGCTGTGGATGTCATATACCTTGACTTCAGCAAAGCTTTTGATACTGTCTCCCACAACATCCTTGTACATCAGCTCAGGAGGTGTGGCATAGACGGCTGGTCTGTGAGGTTGATCAAAAACTGGCTCAACAACAGAGTTCAGAATGTTGCCATCAGTGGCACAGAATCAAGATAAAGGCCTGTAGCCAGTGGTGTTCCTCAGTAATCAGTACTGCATCCAGTTTTGTTCAATATCTTTATCAACAACCTGGATGAGGACATTGAGTTTACCCTCAGCAAGTTTGATGGTGATACAAAACTGGAGGGGATGGCCAACAGCCCATCAGGCTGTGCTGCCATCCAACAAGATCTGGACAGGCTGGAGTGCTGGACAAAGGCTAACCATACAAAGTTCAATAAGGACAAGTGCAGGGTCCTGCATCTGAGGAGGAGTAAAAACAGGCATTGGTACAGGTTGGAGGCTGTGCTGCTGGAAGGCAGCTCTATGGAGAAAGACCTTGGAGTCTTGGTGGACAGCAAGTTCTGCATGGGCCAGAAATGTGCCCTTGTGGCCAAGAGAGCCAATGCCATCCTGGGGTGCATCAGAAAAAGTGTGTCCAGCAGGTCTAGGGAGGTTCTTCTCTCCTTGTATTCTGCCCTGGTGAGACCACACCTGGAATATTGTGACAAATTTTGGGCTCCCCAGTTCAAGAGAGACAGGGACCTGGCCGGAAAGAGTCCAGCCATGAGGGTGAATGGGGGACTTGAGCATCTCCCTACAAAGAAATACTAAGAAACCTGGGTCTGTTTAGCCTGGAGAAGAGAAGAGTGAGAGGATATCATGTCAATGTATACAAATATCTGAGGGGTGGGTGTTAAGTGGATGGGGCCAATCTCTTTACACTGGTCAGAAGCAATAAGACAATGAGCAATGGCTACAAATTGGAACATAGAAGGTTTCACCTCAATATGAGGAGAAACTTCTTTACAGTGAGGGTGACAGAGCACTGGAACAGGCTGCCCAGAGAGGTTGTGGAGTCTCCTTCTCTGGAGACATTCAAAATCCGCCTGGATGCATTCCTGTGCAAACTATGTGTGCTGGTTTGAGGCTAATTGGAATGTTTTACTGAGAGAAATTAAATCCTTGGCTGTGAGGAGAAAACAGTGACCTATTTCACTCCTTCTGCTGAGAAATGTCAACTAGTCAAAATATAGATAAGACACTTCTCACACACTTTCTGAGTTCTCACTTGTACTTCTCTCTGGTGGTCTGAATGGTTGCATCTGCCTTAACTCTTTAATCCGGCCTAACCTTTTTTTTTCCTCTAACCTTCTTGTCATCTTTTTGACATCTCACCTCAGATCTCTCCAGATTTATCATGTGAGATATATGGGGATCGATCTGGTTATTTTTGAAGGGCAGGAAAGGGGGAAGGAAGGAGGAGGTTTGGGTTGGGAGCCTCCTGGCAGTCTGTTTTGGAAGAGATTTTGTGTTTCTGTATTACATTTAACTTGTATATAACTGTAAATATTTGTGTGTGTGTGTGTATATATTTATGCTTGTAAATTGTGCTAAGCTGTAAATATAGCTTCCTTAACTTCCAGCCAACTGAGTCTAGTCTGGCAAATTGGGAGGGGGAGTGGGGCAGGTAACTCCCAAATCATCATACTACCCTAAGGGATCCTGCCTTGGCAGGGGTTGGACTCGATGATCTCTGGAGGTCCCTTCCAACTTCTAAAGTTCTGTGATTCTGTGATACTTACCCCAAATTTTGCCACAACATGACCCACCCTGCTTCAAGGACAGAACCAGCTATAAAAGTTCTGACTAAGTTTCCATTTACCTTTTCCACTGCTGGTGAGGGATGGTGATTTGTCATGGTTTGGGAGCAATTTAAATACAGAGCTGTTCCAATTAAGGTTGTGATGGCATATGGGTGGCAGATCGTCTTGAATACCTAAGAGAAGAATTGAGCCCATGAAGGTTTCCCTGGTTGATGGCAGCCAGGTAATACTATTGATGTGAGCCAGCCTGATGAAAGGTGAAAGATTAAAAGACACATTCTGTAAGACCAAGCATTAGGAAGAGATAACAGGCAGAAGTGCACTACAGAAAGCAACAAAGTGAAGAAACAGTGAGGAGAAGGAAACAAATGGACCTTGAAGAGAGGAACACAAGAGATCCCCTTGGTCATGTCCCCAGAGATACAACTTGAGCAGTTTTTATGGTGTCCTTTAGGTGAACTTCACTCATTATCATGTAAAATTCACACCTCCAGAATGTAAGTTAATGACTGTCAAGTAAAGAACCCTACCTTGCCAAGCATGCACAGTACATTTAGAATACACTGTACTTTGAGACAAAGAATCATCACATGTTATCAAGTAGGAGTGTTTATGTATCCTGGGTAGTATAAATATACTGTTTAGCTACACTAGTTCTGCTGGCTTTGCACACTATCACCTAGCACCCTTTTCTGCACAGAACTGAAATAAAACAAGTTTAGCACACTGGGCAAAGAACTTCGTTTTGGGACAAGCCTCCCTCACCTGAATTTAGAAAGTGGAGATCTATCATCCTCCGCCTCTCGAAGACTCCAACAGCTCAGCCTCCCATCACTTCTGAACTATGTGTCTCGAGGCTCACGGCAGCAGTACTGTTGCGTGTGGGCAGAGATCTTTATCACAGATTACCTTTTTTTCCTGTTCATTAGCGAATGAACCACTCAAGTTCCCAGCAGCAGAGGGCAGCAGTATAACCTCTGCCAAAGCGTACGAGTTGGTGCCTTACAGAATACCGATTAACAACTTCACATACTCATTCTGTTTGTTTACATGATACTATTGTTCAGGTGTGAAGAGGGTCTTTTCCCTCCCTGTAGCTCAGTGTACTGGCTTTCATGTGCTTATAACTTTCAGATGCCCTGATGGAGCACAAGATGTTTATGACTGGCTTGTCTCATTGGGCTACAGAACTGATGCCAGGGTTAGCAACACACCACCACCGCTGCTCCTTGTTTCTGTTTTTTTCCAGAATAACCTCAGCATACGCTGTAGACTTTTTGCTTGGACAAGTTACAGAGGAAAGAATCACCTGAGTCACACCACAGTGCAGACAGGTTTTCTTTCCTTAAATTCATAGCTGTTTGTTTCCTTCAAAATGTCAGTTGTAACACTCTGTGCATCCACGTGAATTCCTGTATTAACTGCGATGAGCTGACGCTGTTTCGTTTACAGAAAACTGATGAAATGCAGGCCGCCTTCTTGTTCTTTGGGCATTCAAAGAACCTTTAAGAAACTTACCCGCCCACGAGTTGGCCTGGATCGCAGGTGCTATTCGCATATTTAAAGATCATCTGTGGTTTGTCTCCCAACTCATCGTGTTTGGTGACTTACAGCTTCAGCTCCCCCAGAACATGATACTGTGAGGACTGTAGCTTTTCCTCCTCTCGAGTATTTACTCTACTAAAAATAGCGGAGTGCCAGTGCTCACCTGGTGCCTGTGGCAGAGCCGCTCGACTGCGCAAGGACAGCGCGCCGGGCTGCTCCGCCGGCCCGAGCCAGCTTCATTCCCGCTCCAGACTGGGACGAAGCCTGCCGGGCAGTGCCCGCGCAGAGGCTTCTCTCGCGGTGGCTCTTCGCAGGGCGGGACGCCGGCGCCGGCCGCAGACCGGGTTACATAACGCCAAACGCCGGGTCGGGCCGCGGCAGCGAGGGCGGCTTCTCCGCGCTGCCTCGCGCCAGCCCCTGGAGCGGTGGGGTCGGTGCTGGGCGGCCCCGCTAGGGGTGAACGACCGCCCGAGTGAGTAAGCTGCCGCAGTGGGGGCTGGGGAGAAGGGGGAAGAGGCACCGCAGCCCCTTGGGCCGCCGACAAGAGAAGCTGCGGCGGTGAGTGGGACGCCAGCCCGCGGGAAGGAGCCTTCAGCGCCGCCTGGAGCCCAGCTCAAGGCTTGTTGCCGGTGCTTGGGGAAGCTGTGGGGCAGAAGAAGGAGTAACAGGCGGCTGCCTAGGACCGCGACGTCTTGTCCTGTCCCGTCCCGTCCCGTCCCGCGGGGGAGCGAGGGCGGTGCAGTGTAGGAGAGGCTCGGCTCACTGACAGCCCGCCCGCCGCCCGGACCCGCCTCTTGCACAGGGCGCTGCCCTCTAGCTCCGGCCCGCGCCTCATCGTCTCCGGCATCGGCGAGGCGGGGTGAAACGCTGCCAAGGGGACGGACGCCCGGTCCCTGCTCGGTACGACCGCCGCCTGCCTGGCAGCCGCTACGCCATGGCTCGTTCCCCAGCAGTCTGCCCCGGTGCTTTCCCCCGCTGCGCACATTTGTGGTGCCGCCTCACGGTGTAACGGTTGCAACGGATACAGCGGAGAGCCGCGGAGCCGGAGCGGAGGCAGGGCTTATCCTGGCCAAGGTATCTCCCAGAGTAGAGAGTGAGAGAGCTCCCTGAACAGTATAAGCTAAACGGGTAAAACGTTTTATTTAACCTCCTTTTAAAAACCCCATCTGTGAATGAGTACCGGCCTGGTGCAAGCGTTCAGCTGCATTCTGCAACTTTTTCTTCCCAGGCTCTTGCCAAAACCGGTGGCTCAGCATTACTGTCAAATTTCTTCACTGCCAGGACTCTACTGCAGTTTGCAAGCTCCTTATTTCTGGGCTCTTTCCCCACTTCTCTCTCCTTCAAACCTATTGACTATATCCTAGCGTGGCTCTGATTCCTCTTAAGCAGGCCTGACCTTGTCTCTGTTTATCTTCGAAAACTGTTTGAAGGTCTCCCAGTTTTCCTATGATAAGAGCTGCTACCCTCGTTTTTAGATTGTGTGACTTCTGTATGTAAACACCCTCAACCAATGTGTAGTGATGTCTTGGTCTCTCATATGCTTGTTCCTGCCATCTTTATTATTCCCAAATCCTTACTGATTTGACCTGCGTGAATTTAGGTCTTAGTCCAGGAAATTTTTCTTCCTAGAAACAGGCCTACTCAAACAGGTTAACAGACTCAAATCTTGTAGATTTACATGATGATTAATTGTGAAAGTGATGGTTGCAAGACCCTGCTTTTCTCTGCAAGTTCATCAGAGCAAGATGTCTGGCTTTTGTGCCTCAAATCTAATCCTGGCTATTGTAAATCATTATTGAAAAAGACTGTCGCAGTGATACTCTTACCAGTCCCTTGCTACTACATGTGGATGATACTTTTAAGCCCTTGGCATGCTGCTTGCCATTTGAAAATCTTTGCACGCAGTGGTTGTTTCCTGGGGAAAGAATTCTAAAAAGGCAGCAACGCTTTAAAAGCTGATAGGTTGCCTTCATGTGTTTTCCTTCTTTTTCTAAAAATGAATCAAATCTGTGGGTTGTCGAAATGCACATCAGCTTGGCACAGCTTCTGTGGTTGCCAAGTGTGTGAGCCAGTTGGATCTCAAGGAAATGTAACTTGCCACAGTCAGTCCCTTGGTGACTTCTAATGAGAAGCAAACATCTTTTGGTGAGTCATGAGGCATTGTTGCCTACAAACTGTCAGGAAGTGAAGTCTGACAAAGCTGGTGGGCTTTCCACACAACCAGCTTTCCCCTACACCCAGTGCTGTCCTTCACAAATCACCAGATCCAGAGTCCTCTCAAATTCCTAAGGAAGGCAAAATTAGCTACCGTTTGAGGTGTAGTACTGTGGTGCCCGCCTCTCTTCTTGTATTCCTTCTGATAGTTCTTTCAGCCATGTATTTTACTACTCCACCTTTCCATCCTATCCTGGTCAAGGTTTTTACTGTGCTTCCAAGTCCATTCCTGGTATGTCCGTCTTCTCCGTGACCTTCATGCACTGACCTCATTGAAAAGAGTGTCTAGTTTTTCCTTTTTAAACCCCTCCAGTTATCTGTGGCTCAAAACCTCTGTGTACACTTGTGGGTGCTTGGCCTCAGGACATGGCTGTACTTGCCGCATCCACATGACTTTGAAGAGCAACTAGTGCCTGAGGGAGTGCTCCAAACCCAGCATCTGGATAGCAGTTTCAAAAAGATAACTAATTTTAATCTTTCAGCATTGCTTCTTTTGGGAACAAGGTTTACGTCATCCCTTAATATGTATGCTTGTATGCATCTTGGTATTTGTCCCTTATATAGAATTTTATTTACATTTCCCACTTTCAACCAAGTGCAACATAAGGAGAACAACTCCAAGGTAATTAGGTTCTCACAAATTTTGTAGACTCAAGCCTCTGGGGGGAAAACAGTTAAACATTTGCTGGCTTACTCCAGTTTGAGTTTGGTTACTAAGTGATATAGTCATATGTGGCTGCTTCCATTTGGCAATAAGGTATTTAGTGTAAAGGAAGTTGTAAAGAGAAAGGAGAAGGATTTTCTGGGTGCATGTCCCTGAGCTGATATCTTCCTCATAGCTTAAATAAGATAACTCTGATTTGATATGTCATATTTTGAACACAGAAACAGAAGATCTTAATACACTTCAGTGTAAATATTTAATCAACCAAAAAATGCAGTTTTGTAGAAGATCTGATTTTCCTGAGTTGTGCTGATCACAAAGCACTTTGTTTTTATGTGTCTGCATCTCCAGGGCACGGCTTCTGTCTTTGTTCTGCAAGGCACATATTTGCACAAGTACATCAAGTACAGAAGGGCTATGATCTCAGCTAGTGTCTTTAGATCTGTTTTATGTTGACAAAATTGGCCAGCAGTTTCAAGACTTATTGAACATTATCATATAAGCAGAATTCCCCTGAACCCAAGAGAAAGTGATCAACACTCATCCTGACTCAGAATAAGGTATTC
This sequence comes from Tricholaema leucomelas, assembly GCA_013400475.1. NCBI lineage: Eukaryota > Metazoa > Chordata > Aves > Piciformes > Lybiidae > Tricholaema lacrymosa > Tricholaema leucomelas. The sequence continues at coordinate 415,960 of WAAF01017359.1, read as the reverse complement.
CTTGATGTGACTGGTAGGGTGAATTACACCTCATTTGTAGTAATAACAAGATGCCGGGGTTTTGGGTTGGTTTAATTTTAACTATTAATACTTTCCAACTGTAGATGGGGTTTTGTGGCACAACTACGACCTGTCCTGGCAAATTTGTTCTGCAATATATGCAAATGTGCAATGATGCCTTTAGAAGGAGATCCCTTTCTAGGTACCCTATTGTATGTGTTCATTTAAGCATTGTGGGCTAAGTGTGACTCCTGGCAGTTTAGATACATGAAAAGAAAATGTCACATGTGAGCAGGAAAAACTCCTGAGTTACAGAGGTGTTAACTACCAACGGAGCCTTTTACTTGGCACAGTAATTTAAAGACAAAGGTGTTCAAGCACCTGAGATCAACAGGAATTAATACTGGGTTCCTAAACATTTATTTTGAGTCTGACTAAAGACTTGCCCACTTCTTTGGAGTGTAGGCAGTGGAATACTTTTATTCTTCAAGGAAAATCTCTCTTAAGTTACTGCTTATTGATAGGCAGTAAGGTGTTCAGGGGCTTTTTTAATCATATGTGTGTATTCTGCACACAACTGAATGGCAAGATTTGTACCTTTAGTAAATAGTAAGTAAAAAATGTTCTGAAATAGCACAAGAAAAACTGAAAACTCAGTGTTTGAGCTTCAAAACTCATCCTGATACTGATTAGCGATAGGCCCTGGACTATACATCCTTGAATTTTGCTGAAGTTGTGTCTGAAATACAATTTCATTGCCTGTAGCTGGTATTGGCATGCATGGTACAGTTTTTCTGTTAACCGTGACTAGCTGCAGTGTTGTTGATGCTTTAAATACAGTTTTGATATTTTGCTTGGAAATTTGCTTTTCTTGTTTGTGCTCTAGTGTTTCACTGCTTAGGGAATAACAGAGTTTTCAGGAAATACTATGTTTTTAAATTAAAGTGGAGATCTTCTCGTGAGGATCTCTCCATACATACTCTAGAACTGAAGTTTCACGTTGGTCTTTGCGTTCCTGGCTTGCTTCCTGGTCTTTGCAACATTGTGGCTTGCAACTGGATGAAGGCATGACAAGCACTAAATATGCTTGTAATGTAAGACATTGCTGTTGGATTTGCTGCTTTGTAGACTACGTGTAGCACAAACTGTTGCTTATCATGCTGCGTCCTTGTATTGCTAATAAATTGAATCACAGGATAGTATTGCCTGTAGTAGAAAAAATTGAGTCAGGGTTGTGAGGCTTGGGGTGTTGAGCTATCTAAAGTGGCCTCGCCTCAATACTGAGATAAAGATGGTAGTTGTGATAGAGAGGAGCATTCTCATTGGCACCACATCAGGTTAATAAGCAATCTTTTATGTCTCTGACTATCAGTGCACACAGTTAAATTGTGTTCCAAGGAAAAATGAACTGATTTTAAAGATCACATGGACTCTGTTTCTCATTGGCAGAGCTGACTTGTCATGTCTTTGTTGGTACAAGCATCTTTCTTATGTTAAGCTTAAGCAGAAGACCCAGGGTTGATATGAAGTCTTCATATCAAGCCCTTTCAATGGAATTTATGCTTTGACTCATCTGGATGTGTTCCTGTGTGACCTCCTCTAGATTATGGTCCTACTCTGGCAGGAGGATTGAACTCGATCTCCGGATGTCCCTTCCAACCCCTAACATCCTGTGGTCCTGTGACTGTAGCAGGCTGATAATTAAGTGGCACATTCAGCCTTGGGATCTTACTGAACAGGTTCATGAAGTGACATACTGAAAGAAATTGAAGAAGATAGCAAGAAATAAGCAGGACCATGAGATCGTAATACGCTATCAAGCTGTTGCTAACTTGTTTGGTTCTTGATTAGGGTTTGTTCAGTAGTGCTACAGTTGTGTTATGCAGAAAGCCTTTTCAGAAATTTGACAGTAATACTTGGAAGGACAAGATGAATGAGAGGACCATTTAGGATAGTTTGTGCTGGGGGTCTTGCAGTTTTACTTAGTAGACGCAGTGCCTGTTACCAGGAAAGCCTAGAAACACTTTACATAAGGCTACATGCTGTTCTCCTTGCAGATTAAGATGATAATGATATTTCAAGAATAGAACATTTCAGTTGGAAAAAACATGCAATGATCTTTTAGTACAACTTCCTGGCCAACACAAGGTTGATCAAAAGTTAAAGCATGTTGTTAAGGGTGTTGTCCACATTAGAGTTTACTAATAGGCTTGGGGCATTGACCACCTGTCTAAGAAACCTCTTCCTGTGTTTGGTCACCCTCTTGGTAAAGAAATGCTTCCTAATGTCCAGTCTAAACCTCCCCTGGTACAGCTCTGAACTATTCCTACATGTCCTGTGACAAGAGGATCCCAGGGCAAGTAGCTCAGCACTTCCCCCCTCCACTTTCCCTCCTCAGGAAGCTGTAGAGAGTTGAGGCTGCCCCTTAGCCTCCTTTTCTCCATGCTAGACAAACCCAAATTCTTCAGCTACTGCTCAGTACATTCCTTCCAGCATAGGACATTCCTGTCACTAGCTTCACTGGTCTTCTCTGAACTCATTCAAGGACCTTCACATCCTTCTTAAACTGTGGAGCTCAGAACTGCACACGGTGCTGAATGTGAGGCTGTACCAATGCCAAATACAGCAGGATAAGAGAAATAATACAGTGAGATTATGGAAAAACACTATTGGCTTTAGGAGAAGAGCAGACAAATCCATAAAAAACGTTGAGTTCCTTTAAGGCCAGTGGATATTACTGTATCTGTTGGACTGTTGAGCAAAATGAGGCACAGTGATACTGTGGTGTTTTCCCTGGTAGTCAGGAACAGTGACAGAAGTCTGACTGGTAGCCCAGGCTTCCTCTCCCAGGCACGTTTCTCTTGCTGTTGCAGAGTTACATCACCTTTTAACCTCCTTCAGTGTTGTGTCTTTTGGTACTAAGTAACAGAATATTCGGGAAGTTGTTATCTTTGATGGAGTTCTTCAAGGCTCCTTGAAATTATTTGGTTCTCAATAATGTTTTCATCCAGATAGGCTTATATAACCAGAGTTCTCATGAATTCTCCTGAAAACTGTTTGCATAGCTTTGCTGAGTAAACACCATAGTCATCAACTTCCAAACAACATAGAAATTGAGTGTATATTGTTGAGCATGTGGTCATCCTTCTCATGCGCTAGACTGACTCAGAAGAGCTGTGGTCTCTGCCACAGGTTTACTCTGATGTTGAAATTTAAAATGGGACCAGTTGAATGCTTAATTTGTTGTTGAGTCTGGCATTGTCTGTTGAAGGCTATGTTTGAAAGCTAGATCCTGCTAAAAGCATCAGTGTCTCCATCTGTGAAACAGGAGCACTAACGTTTCATCTCATAAGGTATATTTGATGTTTGCAGCAACTGTATTGTAGGTACTAGGGTGGAGGTTGTCATGGGTGAGAGCAAACCATTTGAAGTGTATCTGGATTGTTTGATTTGTTTAAAAAACAAGAAGATTGGAACTTTTACTCTCCAAGGTTATCATACACACTGACTCAACTACTCATTCAACTCAACTGACACAACAGCAATTAAAAAAAAAAAAGCTGTGAAGAAAACATGGAGGTTACTATTATCTGTTTTCTTTCCATCTTACATAGAAGGGATTTAAAGCATTGCATGCTTGTGTTTTGTTTTCCTGCCCTTATAATGAGACAATCGTAGCAGAAAAACATGTTGCCACAGACTGAGGAGTAGTTTAAAAGGTGTAACAGCTGGTCATTATCTAAGCTTTGAACCATGTCTTCATCACAGCTTGAATTTCAGAGAGGCTGAAGGTTGAAAATGTGCAGGCACTGATGTACCCACTGTGTTTTCATAGCATGGTTTGAGTTGGAAGGGAACTTAAAGACCATCTAGTCCCAAATTCACTGCCATGGGCAGGAACACCTTTCACCCCATCCAACTTGTCTTTGAACACTTCTAAAGATGGGACATCTACAGCTTCTCTGGGCAACCTGTTCCAGTGCTTCACCAACCTCACAGTGAAGAACTTACTCCTTATGTTGTATGTAAATCTGCCCTGCTTTGTTTAAAGCCATTACCCCTTGTCCTGCCAATAGATGCCCTTGTAAAAAGACTCTTTTCAGCTTTCCTCTAGGCCCCTCTTAGGTACTGGCAGACCACAATGAGATTTGCCCTGAGCCTTCTCTTCTCCAGGCTGAACAACCCAAACTTTCTCAGCCTGTCTTAACAGGAGAGCTGCTCCAGCTTTGGCCTTTCTCTGGACTCGCTCCAACAGGTCTATGTCTCTTCTTTCACTGTTAGACAGAAAGACAGAGTCATATGAGGAAATCAATTCCTGCCTTAAAGAATCTGAGAGTAAATAAACCAGTCTCGGGGCTGTCAGTTCTTCCTCGGGCTGTGCATTTCATTTAATGTAGATGATTGATTTTTTTTCTCTAATGCAAAAGTCTCTTTGCATGAGTGCTCTTGAGTCTCTGTGAGAATGTGGTAGTGGTTATATGAATAGCAGATGACAGTGGGTGACAAATGGAGGTGATGTTTCTTACCTAAGTTGGCAGAATTGGTCTGTAGTTGTAGTAGGTTAAGCACAGGCTTTGTGCACATAGCTAATAAGGCTCACTCAGTAAACATCAGAGAAGTGCTTGGTTTAATTTAGATCTGCAGATAAAGAGCACCCAAGGAAGAGTTTTCTTGTTACCTTGTCTTTTAAGTCCACAGTAGTCAGGGCAGAGATTTTGGCTTTGTGACAGTATTGCCCTTGGCTTCACCAAAGCTTGGAATTTTCTCTTGTATTCTCAGGTTATAGACCTGCTGACTCCATTAGTTATTCTGTCAGTGACTGTATGCTGCTAATGTGGGATACCAATCTGCAGAAAATTTCTTCAGTCTAAGAGAAAGGAAAAAATTCCAAGCATCTCTATTTTGGTTTGTTGTGGTGGTATTTTATTTTTTAATATATAAGCTTTAAATTTTTGTCTTACAGAACTTTAACCCCCTTTCCTCACATCCTTGTTCCCTAGGTACTACTTAATTTTTTAGAGACACTTTTAGTGCAGAATGAATGTATTTACTAAGATTTTCTCAAATACTACCCCAAGTATGACCGCTTGTCTTCTGAAATACTCAGCTGGAAGGTGATGCCTTTGGCACCAAGCTCTTGGTTCAGGACTAAAGATGCTTGTCAGAAAAATCATAGAATCATAGAATGGTTTAGGTTGGAAGGGACCTCAAGGATCATCCAGNCCAGCTTTCCTGTAGGCTCCCTTCAAATACTGGAAGGCCACTATAAGGTCTCCTCGAAGCCTTCTCCTCTCCAGGCTGAAGAGCCCCAACTCTCTCAGCCTGTCCTCATAGCAGAGGTGCTCCAGCCCTCTGATCATCTTCGTGGCTCTCCTTTGGACCTGCTCCAGCAGTTCCATGTCCTTCTTGTGTTGGGGGCTCCAGAACTGCACACAGTACTCCAGGTGGGGTCTGACGAGAGCAGAGTAAAGGGGGAGAATCCCCTCCCTTGCCCTGCTGGCCACACTTCTCTTGATGCAGCCCAGCACAGGGTTGGCTGTCTGGGCTGCATGTGCACACTGCCGGCTCATGTTGAGCTTCTCGTCAACCCAGACCCCCAGGTCCTTTTCCTCAGGGCTGCTCTCCAGCCATTCATCACCCAGCCTGTATCTGTGCCTGGGATTGCACCGACCCAGGTGCAAAATGCCTGTTCTGGAGATCCCTAAAATGACAGAAGCTCATGGCCAAGTGTAGAATCAATATATTAATAGTTAGGGAGACAAAGAAGAAGGAAGAAAGAGAATGGTGGTAAAGAGAAAGTTACTGGAAGAAACGGAGCAGGAGCTTATCCCTGGCATTCCCTGGCAGCTGCCTGCACTCTACATTGTGTGAGGCAGTCACAACTGTGCTACCTCCAGCTGTCCACAGTATGGCTAGCTCCTCATCAGCCTGCATCTCACTGCTCACTTTCCTGTCCTGCCTGCAACATCACATACCTCCTCCACTGCTGTTAAAGACATGTAGGATCACTTTCTGTCCATTTTCAATATACTCTTTCTTCAGATGCTCTCTTAGAGGCATCCCTTGTACATGATACTTGTATAGCAGAACCACTTGATGGAAGTTACCTGTGGGGTGCTTGGGATGGAGCTATCAGCAACCCTAACGATACTATTGCCTTCAGCATTACTTTTATTTTTCCCCTCAGCTGTTTGCTTGTCTAACTATTGGGTATTGTGAGAATACATAATGATGGAGGAGAGCTGATATTCTCGTTTTGGTCAGGTAGCATTTGCTGTCTGGTGAAAGAGCTGAAGGTGTTTAATAACAAAACAAAAATATTTTTGCAAGTAATCACCTGAATGTATTTAATCAAAATGCATTAAATGTCACAGCCTTTTTGTTTGATTGGTGTGTTTTCTTTTAGAGCCCAGTTAGCGTTGAGTAGTTGTAGGTAGTCAGCGCCAAGGAATTTACCTGGATGTTAGCAGGCTGCTTCTGCGCTTCATGTCTAATTGTTTTCTATAGCGTGCCCTTCCCTGTGTCAACTATCACTATGGTATTTGTGATATGCTTTTTGGTTATTGCTACTAGCAGTTCACACCTTAGTTTGGAGATTTACAAGCCTTTTTTTTTTTTTTTTTTTCCCTCCAGTTAATCTACTATGCCAGCAGCTAACTCACATCTTGTTTCTTTTAGTCGTGCTCAAATCAGATCTGACATTTTTCAGGGTTTGGTTTTGTGCATGGCTTGGGGTTTTGGTTTTGTTTGTTTTAATGCTAACTGCTAAAGTAGAATCATAGAATCAGTCAGGGTTGGAAGGGACCACAGGGATCATCTAGTTTCAACCCCCTCCACCCTCTAGATCAGGCTGGCCGGAGCCTCATCCAGTCTGGCCTTAAACACCTCCAGGCATGGGGCCTCAACCACCTCCCTGGGCAACTCATTCCAAGCTCTCACCACTCTCATGGGGAATAGCTTCCTCCTCTCGTCCAGTCTGAATCTACCCACCTCCATTCCCCCTAGTCTTGTCACCTTCTGATAGCCTAAAAAGTCCCTCCCCAGCTTTTTTGTAGGCCCCCTTCAGATACTGAAAGGCTACAAAAAGGTCACCTGGGAGCCTCCTCTAGACTGAACATCCCCAGCTCTTTCAGTCTGTCCTCACAGCAGAGCTGCTCCAGCCCTCTGATCATCCTCATGGCCCTTCTCTGGACACGCTCCAGCATGTCCACATCCCTCTTGTAATAGGGGCTCCAGAACTAGGTGCAGTACTCTAGGTGAGGTCTCACCAGAGTGGAGTAGAAGAGGAAAATTGCTTCTCTCAACCTGCTGGCCACACTTCTGATGCAGCCCAGGATCTGGTTGTCTTTCTGGGCTGCAAGTGCACACTGCTGGCTCATGTTGAGCTTCTCGTCCACCAGCACCCCCAGGTGCCTCTCCTAAGGGCTGCTTTCCAGCCAGTCACTGCCCAGCCTGCTTGGGATTGCTCTGACCCAGATGCATGTTGAACCTCATGAGCTTGGTTTGTGCCCACCTCTCCAGCCTGTCCAGGTCCCTCTGGATGGCATCCCTTCCCTCCAGCATGTCTGCTGTACCACACAGCTTGGTGTCATCAGCAAACTTGCTGAGGCTGCACTCAGTGCCTCTGTCCATGTCACCAACAAAGATGTTGAACAAGACTGATCCCTGAGGGACTCCACATGTCACTGGCCTCCACTTGGACATGGACCCGTTGACAGCCACTCTTTGGGTGTGGCCATCAAGCCAATTCTTTATCCATCTCGTGGTCCACCCATCAAACTCATGTGTCACCAGCTTGGAGACCAGGATGTGGTGCAGGACAGTGTCAAAGGCCTTGCTCACGTCCAGGTAAATGACATCAGTTGCTGGCCCCTCATCTATTAATGTTGTGACCTGTTCATAGAAGGCCACCAGGTTTGTCAGGCAGGATTTGCCCTTGATGGAGCCATGCTGATTGTACCCAGTCACCTCTTCACTATTCTCCTGTCTCAGTAGTGCCTCCATGATCTTACTGGGCACAGAGGTGAGACTGAGTGGCCTGTAGTTCCCCAGCTCCTCCTTCCTACCCTTTTTGAAAATGGGAGTTATGTTTCCCCTTTTCCAGTCAGCGGGGACTTCACCAGACTGCAAGGACTTTTTTTTTTCTTGTTGAATGGAACAGAACATAATGACTACCTTAGCCTGATCTTTCAGATGCTCAGCTTGCAGGCGTGACAACTGAATTATTAGGCTGTGTTTAATGATTGGGTTCTACGTAGTGATTCATTATTTTCACAGACTGAAATTGTACCAGAAGGAGAGACTGAGAATTTGATGCCTATCGGTGCCACCCCTGCCAGTGCCTCCAGGCCCAATACTCAGGACAACCTGAATGCTTGTTGTGGACATTCCTTTTCTGAAAAGTCCTTTCACAGTAATTCCAAACCAGATTCTTTGGAGAGTAGCAACTGCATGGTGTGTGCCTTTACAGCAATGTTTTTCTAATTCATAATTAAAATATAGTTGGAAATACCATCTTTTCCACAAGATGGAAATTGTGATTCTCATACATCACCAACCTGCGTTTCATTTGTTACTGAGCAGCTTCCACCTCTGGCAAGCCTCCACTAACATTTCACTTCATTACTTTCATACCTTTATTTCTCAGTCTTTTCCTTCCACATCATGACCATCTCTCAGATTCTTCCTTAAAACTCTCCTGCTGCAACACCTATGGAAATTTGACCATGGTTAGGCAGCTGCTTGCTCTTCTTGTGGCTTTTCATGCTAACTAATATTGCCTCATTGCTCATGCGTGTGTCCTTTCTGTTTGTATCTGTATTCTGATGCTTTTCTTCTGCTTCAACAGTAAGTTCAGTGAATTGGGAATGCCACCACTGCTCTACTTGTGAGCTTACTCAACTGTGTAAGATAACACAGTCCTAATGGTCTTGGAAGAAAAGATTTTTTTTTTTTATGCTTCAGCTTTGCTTACCAGAGGGGTTTCACAGTTCTTTGTCAGAGCTCAGACAGTGCTTTTTAATTAACCCTTGTAAGCCTACTGGAGTGACAGCTTCTGTCTTCTAAACAGCTAGTGGTCTGGTACATCATTGTCTGTTCAAAGATGCAGACAATTAGTGGGCAATGAAACCAGTCTGTCCAGATATCATTTGAGTACAGTAGGTTAATCGCTGGGGCAGTGTAGTCATTTAACTCCATGTGCTGCATTGAGTTTGCAGAAATATGTTTCCTTTGTAGTGCCTACTGCCAAGTAATCTCAGATTAGTCAACTGGTTTTATTACTGATGTAACTGAATCCATACTTGAACACAGAGATGTCAGGCCAAGGAAGGGACTATTTAAGTGCTTCCCATTACCGCAACATAGATGATATTTTTCCTGAAGAGTGGGGAAAACATTGTTCTATCCCCAGCTTAAATTGAAAATAGTGTTCTTTGTATGGGAAAGAAGGGAATGGCAGGTCAGATTGTGGGAACATTCTGAATATTTTTCTGAAGGTGCAATTTCCTTTTTAAAATATGGAAAAATGCAGAATCTGATTTGGTGTAAAGGGAATTATGTTCAAGTGGTCATCTAGGATTTATATATTTAAAATATGTTGTGATACTGCCAGGAACTTACTGAAAATTCTTTGGGGAACGTTACTTCTCTGACTGTTAGTTTGATGTTTGCATTGCTGTTTCCGGGTTGTGGCTGTCTGTACTCACCAGGGTAGCTGCTCTCTTGCTTTCTAAATTAGTCATTCAAAGTGACCGCTTCTTACTGTGTTTCAGAAGCTGCTGTGTACAGTTGATAACAGCCATATGTGCTGTACTTCCTCAGTTCTAGTAGTTTCAGTCTTTTTTTTTTTTTTTTTCGGTCCCTACAAGGCTATGGCAAAGGTACACTGACTGTGGGATTTATCACTGAAGAGAAAATGGGGGCAAAGTGAAAGGTGTTCATTTATAGGCATTTCAAATTCCACTGTCCAAACACCAACACAATCTTAAAAAAAAAAAAACTGATTTGAGTTTCAGGTAAATGGACTGCTCTGCAGTTCGCATTCCCCCAAACTTCATATATTAGGAAGAAATTCTTTACAGTCAGGGTGGTGAAACACTGGAACGGGTTGCCCAGGGAGGTTGTGGACGCTCCCTCCCTGGAGGTGTTCAAGGCCAGGCTGGATGCGGCCTTGAGCGACCTGTTTTAGTGGGAGGTGTCTCTGCCTATGGCAGGGGGCTGGAACTAGATTATCTTTGAGGTCCCTTTCAACCTAAACCATTCTATGATTCTATATTTTAATCTGCAGTCTGATGGCTTCGAGATGTTCTTATTTCTAACGATGATTCATGTAAGCAAAAAGTTAATAAGACAGTTGGAAAATAGCTGGTATATCTGTTCCCTTTCTAGAGCTACTGACGTGGTTGCTAATGCCTCCTCTTCTGTCCCTTTTTTTTTTTCCACCACAGTTGGCAAAATTCTGTGCTTGGTTGGCTGTGTTGGGATCACCATTTCGTATGGCAGTCACAGCCTAGCTAGGTCTTCAGTTAATCCTCTGTATTAGATGTGTTAGCTTGATCCATGGTTTCTATTCTATTGTTGTTCTTCCACCTAGATATTCACTCCATCTTTATTCCTCTCTTCATTATCCCTCATGCTGTTCACTGATGCTGCCTGATTCTGAGATGGGCGGAGTGCTTCATAGATTTATCCCTGTTTGTAACTTCTAACTTGGGAATAGAGTGTGAACCAACAGTCTTCATGTTTTATTTTTACTGATTTCTCTACCTTTCCTTCTGTTATTATAATCCTAGAAATGCTGCTCAGTGTAGTACAGATTTTGATACACAGCAACTGTAAAACTAGAGAGATTGTTGCTACATGGACTCGCCTTGGATTTACACTATCTTAACTGTAAGTGGGATCTGGTTTGGTCCTAGAGTATATTAACTATATTTACACCATTAAGATTGTCCAAATAGCAGTGGGTAGGTAGACCAAACCAGTGTGTTTTATCAAATGTCTAATAGCAGATATACACAGTGGATTCATAACTGAGGGAGAATGCCTCTTTCTATTTTTCCAATATTTTTGAGGAATCAAGAGTGGAGCATTCAGCATGTGCTGCATCATGAGAGACAGCTAATGACTATGAAGAATATTCCATTTGGCCAAAAAGTAGTGGTATTGCCTGAAAGTATCGAATTTCCTCTTTCTCACGTTGCATGGTTGTAATTGAGAGCAGGCTTTAGATTAGTGTGTCAGTCTGTGAAGAGAATCTGCTAGAAACAGAGTGAGGAAGAAGCAGAAGATAAAGAGGGCAGAAAGGAAAATTATAATGTTAAGGTTAAACTAATGATGTCTAAAAATCTTAGCTCTGCCATATACCTGTCTGCACTTTTACTTCTAGTTAGTTTTCATGCTACATATTCTGGAGTAACTCCTGTTTAGCAAACATCTGTCAGGCATAATAATTGAAAGCATTAATCCTTACAGGAATTAACCAGCTTATTAGTTGATGACCTGAATGAGATAGTTTCTGGGGATTATTGCTATTTAAATCTTACCTACCTTTCAAACAGTGTAAGCATGTTGTGCTGGTTTTCTTTTTTTATATATATATATTTTCTATTTTTTTTTTCTTCCCTTGGACTGATATGTCTTTAGATTGCCATCTCCTCTTTCACTCCTACCATGCAGTAGAAGGCAGAGAGGAAATCCTGTGCTGCCTTCGATGTGAGTAAGGAGGAAGCCACCAGTTTCTCTTCATGCCAGGCTTGCTTGTGCTGCAGCCGTACAGAACTGCTGTCGTAATGCTCAGCAGAGGCCAGGCTGGATTGTGCTTGCTGCATTGGAAACTCATCAGGGAACTTTGATGAAATTGCCACAGACTTTTACCTGCCTTTTTCCCCCCGAGAATTCCTAGGATTTTGGTAAGGCTTTTGCAAAGGTTGTTGCTTTTATTTCATAGTGAACTGAGATGGAACATATATGTATCTTTTAGCTTCAACTAAGTTTTAAAGTCATTTCATGCTTTACATAAAATTTACTTGAGAGATAGACATGTCAAACATATTAGCTTCCTTGCAATTTCATGGATTTGAATTATAATGAGAAGGAGATATAGAAAAGAGCAGCATGTTGGGAGAGAGCGGTGATCCAGGGCTCTTGCAGCACTCGGCCAGTGACAGGCACAAAGACCAGCCAGTACATGTGCTTGTCTAGCGAACTCTTTCATGTAAGGCAGGGAAGAAGTAGGGATATTTTTGCTTCTACAGTTCTCACCAAAGAGTTGGAGATAAGGGCAGACAGTGAAGATAGCAGAGTGTCTGTTGGGAGTGTTGTTACACTGAAAGCATGATACTAGCTTTTTAGAGCCCCAACATGCCCACTGCATTGGAACTCCTGAGAGCCTTTCCCTGAAGGTTGTTAAATAAGCAGGGTTTAAGGTTCAGTATGTGGCTGTTGAAACATGACCTAGGTGTATGCAATAAATTTAAACAATTCAATATTTTTTTTTTTAAGTAAGGAGTATAGTTTATACAAACATTGTCACTTACATTGTGCTTATTGAGCCTAAATATGGTCATTGGAGGCTCTGCTGTGTTGTGGTTTAGCTGTAGTTCTCTGTGACAGTCTCAGATGCATTTTCCTCCATGAAGATGATACCTTTAGCAAGGTACCTGCTGAGCCATGATCTATGATTTTAAAAGGGAAATAGCAGGATAGAATTCCTATGATGTGAAATGCTTTTAAAATATGACAAGTATTTGTGCTGTCTTTAAAACATGGCTTTTGGAGGCTACTGAGGAAGATTATTATTTATTTCAGACCAAAGTTAAGTTTGTGCCATGATGTATATTACTCCTTGTAGAAGAATTATATATTATTCCTCATAGAAGAATTAATAACTTATTAATCCTTGTTGAAGAATAATTACTTGAATTATAAGAATCCTTCTCTTAGGTGCTAGGAAATCATTAGTGCTAAGACACATCTTCAAGAGATGTTTGTCAAACAGGCCAGTGTATGTGTGCAAATCCTCAACTGATAAAACCCCTTGTTGCTATATGCATTTCTCTGTCAGCTTTCTGGCAGCAGGCAGCTCCAGAAATATGTCCTGTAATATTCAGGGTGGATTTTCAGAATTTTAAAAAGGTCCCATTGGGATCTAAATAGTGCTGCTGAACTGCCTCATCTTTTCAGATGTTCTCAGGAAAAGAAGAAAAATAAAAGCTTTGGTTTCTTACAGTATTCTATTTCTAAAGGTAATTAAAAGTGGATGATGTAAGAGTGAGAAGAATAACTATCAGCTTTACTCTTACTGCTCAGCACAGTAATTATCTGTGATCACAGCTTTAAATAACTCTCTGGTCCTCCTCACTGGAGGGTGGCCTGTTGAAAACGTGGCTTACTGCTGGGCCCTGCCACTTTACTGTTTATTTTAGTTTTGTTTAAAATCAGATAGAGTAGGCTCAAATCTGCTTTAGGTTTATAAACTATAGGATTTCAGACTTCAGTGAGGCTAAAAAGACTGCTAAGAAGGTGGTGCTGCTTCATCTCGGAAGCAAAATCAGCTTTGTTGTGAAATTCTGGGCTGTCACAGTGCTGGAGTTGTAGCCATGCTGGTCTCTTTACAGAACTGAAAGCCACTCTTGCTCCAGCGGCTGCTAAAAGGAATCTTTGCAACTGAAAGCAGAGATGCAGTCTTGCGCTTTAACCCACAGTGCCTGGCAAGCACGCACAGTGGGAGGATGACAAAGATGTGGAAACTGCAATAGTTCAGGCAAAAATGAGTCATGAGAAAGTAGGCTGTTTTAGTCAATTCCGGAATTGTTCTCAGCCACATGAAAATTAATTTATATCCACCATTTTGCCGTGGTTGTGATGGTTTGGGTGTTACCCACCCCTCTCACTTAAGTAAAATCACCCAAACTAGACTCAGCTGCTGAAAATTGAATGAAGCTTTATACTTACAGCTTAGCACAATATACAAGCAGATATTTACAATATCTACAGCAATATACAGAACTATGCAAGTTAAAAAGTATTACAGAAACACACCACCACCACCCCAGAAACCAGAGTCCCCAAGAGGGGCTCTCAGCCACCCTTCCACCTTATTCCCACCCCTCTACCTTACCTCAGACTTTGCCTTATGTTCAAGGTGAGTTTGGAGGGTTGGCCAGGGGGGTTAGGAAGCAGATGGATTAGTCACACAGACAGCAGGTTAGGTTAGAGAGAGATAAGTGCAGTCCCAAAACCAGAGACTCTGTTATCTGTGTTTGTGTTCTTGTTCTTATACATCTCAGCAAGCCTATGAGTGAAGTAGACATCACCACTGTTTCTTTTTCACAGCCTATAATCTAATTATTCTCACCAAAACATTCTAGTTAGCTTCAAACTAGCACATCGGTCTACTTTGCTTCTGAGCCTGAAGATGAGATTGATGGCAGTTCCAGCAATGTATTTTGTTTGGGGCACAGGCAAGCCTTGTTCACCCATGGGTTTGTCTGAACAGAAACCAGTACTGGATTGCAGTATCAAGCCTGCCATTATCATCTTAAGTAAATATTCTTTTAAATTATGTCCAGAGTACTAGCTGTTTAGGTCTAGCTGTAGTTACCCTCCTGTATGTTTGACAGCATTTCAAGCACTTGGCTTTTACAGTAGTAATTTTTCTCTTTCTATAAACAGATGTTCCTATTCCATACAAATTGAAATCTGATAAATTTTCCACAATCATGTGCTTTGATCGCATGAAAGTAATTAATATTTTAATCAACAACTTTGACGTTTAAAAGTAGTCACAGGGAGTCTAGCTCAAGGTGTCCCAAGGCTCAGTGCAATGAATCCTCTCTCATAGTGTGAGACACAGTGGAGTCTCAGGGTGTTTGCAGATCCATGCTCTAGCAGGTCTTAAGTATCTCCTTCAGAGTACTGCTGTCTTCAAGGAATGGGTGGAGGACAAGGCTGGTGGAACCACCACGACTTGCCCAGAACACAGGAAATGAAGCTGCGTTCTCTTTCTGCCTCTTCCATCCACCACTCTGTGTCCCTAAGTAAACATTGACACCTTGCTACCATGGCTGAACTCTCTCCGGTGTGTCGTCTGTAATCTCTTTGGGACAGAGGTATTATCCTTTCACCTTTAGAGTACTTCTGCTCACCACAGGGTGCTGTGAAAGCATGCTCTTCTTACATGGCTTAACAGTGATTATGAAGGTGGCCCTCAGGAGTTACCAGGTGACAGACTGCACACAAGTAATATCCACTGCCAGCCAGCCAGGGAAGACAATTTCTTACAGAGTTGTGATGCTAAACCAAAATTAAGCAGCACGGCCAGGATATTAAGAATCACAAGAAAGTATTCCTTGGGAGTAGTCTACACAGTAAAACTAATTTACAGAATGTATTTGACAAATAGGAATAACCACAGCTCTGAGAAAATGAGATTGTCTATACAATATATGGACAATATGAGATTGTCCATACACAATGTATGACCAGTGAAAGAGGAATGATTTATCAGATAGATTCTTGACTCTGAGTTATTCACCGATCTCTAGCCAAGAGGCAGATACCAGAGAAGTTTATTAGCCAGTATATCAGTGCTGTGACTGGCATCCTGTACTGAGGGATCATACAGTCTGTGGAGAACAAGTGGGAGATAATTATATACATAAATTCTAGCCTTCAGAGGCCATGAGATTAATGCTGTTGGCTTGCAGTGCCTTTTTTTTTTTTTTTTTTTTTTTGGCTGACTGATCACAAAACTCTTAGGGAGCTCAGCAAAGCTGAAACCTAGCCTACTTTAGCAGCTGCAAAGATGTAGATTGCTGGTTAGTTCTCAAGTACCTTGCAGAGGCAATTTCTGAAGCAGATACCCTGGATCTGAAGAGTCACTGCTGAATTTGTGGAGGAGAAGTGTTTAACCTGTGTTTTCCCAGACTAATGTCTGCAAATGGTATCTTGGAAAAGGAAGCTTCTTGTCTTTAAGTTTAAAGTCACTGAGCAGAGATCTGCATCTCTGTAGTGCCATTTGAAGTGGTACTTAGTAGAAAAGGCTAAAAATCATTCTCTGCAGTGTTTATTAACTGAATTACCTGTTCAGTTCTTGTCATCTCAAGTATTACCTTATTGCCCAGAGGCAAGAAAAAAAGTGCCTTTGAACCTGAGATGTTCAGGTTCAAAGGGAATAGAAGATAGCCTTACTCTCCAGGGGGACTGAATGAATAAGTGCTTTAAAGATTGGTTAACACCTCAATGTGGGGATTAAAGATGAAAATCTAAACCAGACATATATCTAATACTCTGTCTCCTTGGTGGTAAAAAGAAATCCTAGACCATGTTGCTCAAAGCTCCGTCCAACCTGGCCTTGCGTTTTACTTACTTAAACCATGATAAATCAGCTTGTCTTTTAAAGTGACCTGAAAATACAGAAGTCTGTGTGGAGTGTATGGAGTGAGAGAGATTAGTAGTTAAGAGTCCTCACCTATACCTTTAGCTTCCAAATAGCTTGAAGATTGAAATAAAAAGATTAAAAATGCTGTGGTCAGGTCTACCGATGGACATTCTTGACATTGAAAGGGAAGATAGCCCCAGGACCCAGCTCTGCCTTATTTGCAAATGAAGATTCCATTCAGATACAGAACTATTTTAAATTTCAATTTATTTTTTTTTCAAGGAAATCACTTTTCAGACCTGAGAATTGTATTTTTTTTTCCATAGCAGTCCTAGAAAGCAAAAGGATAACCCATCTGCACTGGGTCTTAACCAAAGCCTGAAATTACTTTTTAAACGAATGATTGGAAAAAAAAAAAAAAGTTGTTTTTTTGGGTTTTGGGTTGGGTTTTTTTTTTTAGTTTACCTGTGCAGAATGTGTCTCTGTTTTTCAGTTCTGTATGTAAAATAGGTAGAAAAAGGCCAGGTATGATCATGTGGTGGCAGAATGCCTCACGTTTCTATGAATTGTTTTGTAAGGGAAAGGAAATAGTTACGCTGTGCATGAGTGCTGGATGTACTCACCATTTTAGCATTCTTTGGTTGAAGAAGACGCTTGTAACAGTAGGGTATGGATGTGCTAATTCCAAAAACTGTCTATTCTCTACCTCATTAGTTAAGGCAAACAATCCCTGGCTGTCATAAAAATTCACTGTAAATAACACAGGAAAAGGCTGTGTTGGAAGATAGCCAAGGTGAGACAATTAATGTTTTGGATGTCTAACAGCTTATACTGGAAATAACTATACCTCTTTTATTCAAGACCTTGAGGGCTTCTGCTCTTACTCAGGCAGTTTAACTTAGCTCTTTGTGAGTGTGGCTTCCCTGGAGGCTTTGAGTCCCTCCGCTGGTATAGCATAAACTATTAGTAATGTGATTCAACATATTTCTTACTGGAGTAGGCTGAAAATATTCAGGTTTGGAAAGACAATGGTAAGTGCTTTGCCTGTCTGAGATCTGTGCCACTGACTGACCCTCCAGCCTGAAACAGACATGTCAGAGCTTCCAGCTCTGATCCTTCTCAGAGTTGTCTTTACATTATCCAGGGAAGCTGAAAAGTTATTAAACTATCCCAGATACAATTCCCAGAACCAAAATTGCTTCTCCACTCATGCATTTGTATAAAATTTGATACAGTCCAGTGAGCTGATGTTTTGAGGTTTTTTAAATATTTTTTTCATTCAGTCCCAGAACCAAATGGAAAGGGTTATGAAAAGTTTGAAGTATTTAAATAATTGGAAAATGGTCTACCCAATGGTGTGTGATTTGAATTTCCTGGAACATTTTTGTACTCTTATTTTTGTAAGAACTAAGTTCTGGAAACTGGTCAAGTAATACATGCGTATAGGAATCCAGGACATATTGAAACCATTTACAAGTCTGTTCTATAAATGTAGTGTTTAAAAGAATGTGTAAAATGGGTGTGGTTGTGAGAAATGTTCCAAGAAGGTTGTTTGTGGGTCTTTCTATTCAAAAAAAGTAGCGTGACTTGGCAGAGATAAAAACAGTACGTTAGGAAATGTTGCGAAATAATGGGATAATCCTAACAAAAAGACTCTGCACTTATAAAATAACTTTAGAAGCTCCCTGTAGTGTATTATAAATATTAAATAAGTGAATCTTGCAGTGCCCTAATGAAGAGCTGTTAGATGTACTGGAAAGATTACTGAAGTAGCTGTACTTAAGGATGAAGCACTCGGAGAAACTTGACTCTGAGTTCTGGCTGGTTCACCTGGAAGATGACTTGTGCCTTTCACTATGTCAAGATCTGTCACAGAAACCAGGAATCTCCACATCCCTCAATGGCAATGCTGCTATGTAGTCTTTAAGGGCTATAATGCAGAGCAGTCATCTAATTTAATTATCTACTCTTTCAGTAGGGCATCTCCAAGACCACAGTTGGTACAAGGCTGCCTCTATCTCTTCTATTCAGGCCAGGCCAACACAAATGATGCACATCTGAGGAGCTGTTTCTGTATTCAAAACAGGAGCAAAGCAGATTTTATAAGCAAAACCCATCTTGCTGTTGCTTTGGATGCCTGAGGAGCTAACCAAGAGCATGTGGGTTAGGGTTAAAGGGACAGATGACTTTATAGTGGGGGTGTACTAAAGGCCACCTGGCTTGCAAGACCAATCAGTTGAGGCCTTCTTTAGACAGATACAAGCAGTCTCGTGTTCGTAAGCCCTGGTCTTCATGGGGGACTTGAGATTTTCTGATACCTGTTGGAGGGACAGCACAGCAGGGCACAAGCAATCCAGGAAGTTTCTGGAATATGTTGATGGTAACATTCTTCTCCAAGTGATAGAGGACCCAATGAAGAGAGGTGCTGTGCTGGTGCCCTTGTTGCTGCCTACAACTACCTGAAGGGAGGCTGTAGCCAGGTAGGGATCAGTCTCTTCTCCCAGGCAACCAGCAACAGAATAAGGAGACACAGTCTCAAGTTGTGCCAGGGGAGGTATAGGAAGTTCTTGACAGAGAGAGTGATTTGCCATTGGAATGGGCTGCCCAGGGAGGTGGTGGAGTCACCATCCCTGGAGGTGTTTAAAAAAAAGTCTGGCTGAGGCACTTAGTGCCATGGTCTAGTTGACTGGACAGGGCTGGGTGCTAGGTTGGACTGGATGATCTTGGAGCTCTCTTCCAACCTGGTCGATTCTGTGATTCTAAGGGTAAGTGTCAAATGTGGAGCTTAGGGGCAGCTTTGCCTGCAGGGACCTGGGCATTGAGTTAGAATCTGTGTGAAATGTAATCATGGTGGTGCAAGATGTAGGAATTACTTGGTCAAAGTCAGCCAGTGATTTTATTCAGGCAAGTGGAGTAGCAGTAGTTCACTTCCTTTGCAAACTGGTGATCTTAATATTGAAATAACATTTTGTGGCTTCCTGCATAGGCTGCTTACGTGGAATGCCTGTGTGTGGGATGGGGTTCTGTGCATTTGTGGGTTTTGGACAGAAAATCCATGTATTCTGAGGAGGGCAGTGCATTAAACCATAGAAGAATTCTGGGTTTACTTTTTAAGGTTGTTTGAAGGCTGTGTGGTTTTGCAGTTGTTTTGTGTATGTGGTTTGAGGGGGGGCGAGCAGGGAGGCAGAGAGTTTTACTTTAGTAGTCTTATTTTGGCGGGCTCGAGTCATTAGGCAGGGGAGGGGCAGAAGGGGAAGGACCTGGAGCTGTGCCATCGGGACTTGGCCAGAGCTGGTTTGTGGGTGGGAGGGGAACGTCACAAAAGGCATAAGGAAGCTTAGAGCGCATGGGTGGATGGGCAGCAGGAGCCCTGTATTTGATAACCATGTATGTAACAAGGATATAAAAGCATAGTGCCAGAAATAACAAGGCAGATAATGTTGGCGCAGCTCTCCTTCTGTGTCTCCCAGCTGGAATAAAGGATGATTGCTCTCTGAGAGTTTCAAATTAAAGTGTTGGAGAGTTTTCTTTAATAACTGAATTTTATGGCATCAAGGACAGAGCATGAGTGAGGTTTCTTCAAGTTAGATGCCAGTAGGCTTTCCACTGCTGCTTTGACCACATTTGATTGCCCTCTATTTTTTGCTAGGAATGCAACTAGCATATGGTGATATTCTGTACTGGCTACTTCATGGCTGGAATGCTGAAGCCAATTTTAAATATGATATGGATGTTGCCAGTAACAGAAACCTCTCCTAGGAAATTAATTCCACTCCTCATTAGAGTGTATCCAGCAAAAACACTGTGAGCTTTTATTTCACAATAGTGTAACTGGAGTTGTCCATAGCTTGCACTCTTGCATTCAGAAAAGATTTGCCTACAACTGTGTGTATGTAACAAGTAAATTCTTAGGGAACAGTCCCTCTACAGCTGCCAGATACAATAAGGAATGTTAATGTGAAAATGAGTTGATCAGTCAGCTGCAAAAAAGATGTGTGCTCTTCTATGAGACTTCAATTATTGTTGTTCAGAAACCTCAGTTCTGGACCAGTCATAGTTGGAGAAGGACACAGCTATCTAGCAATCCACCGAAAATAACATCACTACTTTAGCTGGATTCATCATCCTTAGAACTTCTGTGATTCAAGTCAATGACCTTAGCTCTAATTACATATCCTGTCATTTTTTTACATTTTAGAGAGGGAGTGGCTGCCCTGTGCCATACCACCCTTGCTAAATCCAGTACTTCCTGTTCTATTCTTTAATCTTCTAAGGTGGGGTCATACTTTTTTAAAGTGCTCTCCAGGGAGTTACAACTTTGGATTCTACCCTGTCTGACATCTCTGGCTTGTCTTTGTGTGGAGGCCTGACCCATCCTTCGTTCCAGTAACCCCTGTTGGTAGTGCAGCAGTTGCTATGTAGGTGCAGTTCTTTCACTGTGTTCTGGGACCTGCTGAGTGCAAAGTCTGATGAAGTCTGAGAAACAACAATTTGGACTGTTTATGTTGCCAGACACTGATGTCGTGCACACCAACACCTTGTTTCCTCTGATCTAATGTGGGAGAAAATGCAGAGAGCTGCAGAGGAGAACAGCTAATATTTCATTATTCTTTTTGTCTCATGAACAAGAACGTCATCAGGATGGTGGGAAGCTTTCTTCCAGTGGTCTGAAGAGGGATGACTCTCCCTTTGTAAAGAATAAGCTGCTGAGAGTTAAAGTGGCTAAACGCCACCATGGCATTGCCAAAAGCCATGGTCTGCCTCTTACACTGAGCACTTTCTTCCACATTAATTATTTCATGGATCTGAATTCTATACAACAAACTTGAGTTCAGTAATTAAGCCTCAAATTTTGCTCTCCAAAAATATTTCAGTGATGAATAACAAAGAGGAAAAGTATTTTAATTTACAAGAGGCACTGACTGCTTGGCTGGCAGTAGTTGTAGGATGTGGTCCAAAACCATTTAATGTCTACGGCTGTCTTTTTGTTCACCTCAGCAGAGCTGACCTACAGAGGTCCTTATTATGATTCATCCCTATTAGTCAAGTTTAGTACAGCAGTGCCTAAGACTGAGCATAGGATGGCTCTTCTTTTATTATACAGGCACAAAGGAGGCCATCTGAGAGGCAGAGAGCTTATGCTCTAAGCAGAGAAGATACAAGACCATGTCAACATCCACCATCAACTAACCATCACACCCTCCTGCTCATTTGGAAGGGGTAGCAAGTGGGTGAGAAGGAAAAATTAAAAGCTTGAAGTGTGGTAATGAACTCAGAGGTGGCAAAAGAAATCTATCAGTGTTGGTACTCGCATGCAATGGCTCATGAGTGGTTTGTTTTGTCAGTTTCTGGCCACTTCCCAGCATATCCAAGATTCACTGCATGTGAATTCAGATAAACTCTCCATAGTCTTAGCAGAGCAAGTTAATTGTAAAGGGTTTATATACCTTTAAGTTGAGCATACTCTGAAGTTTTCTGCTAGTCTCACGTCAAGTGTTCAGTACATGAGCCTGGATGGATGTAGGGAGAATTTTGTACCGAGTAGGCTCTGGGAAGAAACAGAAAGTGTTTTTGATTGGTATGGCCAATCTGGAATACATCATAAACACCAGATTAATCTCATTTGAAAACTTTGAATTAAACCTGTTTACTGTGAGGGAGCCTCCCACAGTTCTCCACCTTCTTTTGCTTTCCTAGTATCTTTTCATCTGGGAAAGCTGCAACGTGAATGTGTTCTCTGCTCAACTGAATTGTGATGGCACTGCAATTTTTGGTATTATTGTTAAAAAGGACAGCCACAATATCATTATTTTTTTTCCCTTGCTCCTTTAGAATGCTTTGCCTGCACTCCTGTTCAGGTCTTACCAAAACCTACTTGTTTCCCTATCTGTTATCCTTTCAGCTTCTTCGAATGCAATGACTCAACAGCTACAGGATGAATTTGACAGTAGTGTGGAAAATGCAGAAGCTTGGATGAAGGCCATCCAAGAGAGACTGAGAATCAATGACAACACCAAAGGACCTCGATCTGCCCTAGAAGCCAGACTGAGAGAGACTGAGGTAAGGGAAGAGTGATGCAGCAGTTCAGCAGTAGCTGCCACCACCCTATTGTTACTACAGTTACTGATCCTAGTTCTGAAGTTTTCCATTAGGAAATTGTCAGCTTCCCCTGCTTGCAGGAGTATTGGTCCTGTGTGGATGCATTTACATCAATATTCTTTTTCATTTTACCATCTGCAAATATTTACCAGTGCTGCAGAAAAAGAGGATGGCAATTTGATATCACAGGCATCCAAGCTTTTCAAATTGATTTTGAAGACTAGCAGCAGGTTTGGCAGATTAAAATGTTTACAGTGTCCTATGAGCATGCTCAGCCTGCAACAACTGAGTCACTGCTTGCAGTTACCATATAGTGGTTTGCAGAAGTGCAGCATACAGTATGAGAGAGCCAGATCATGTTAGTGTTCTATATTCTCCCAGACTGCCAGCACTGATAGAGAAAGTATAGTAGGCTTTTGTAGAGTAATCCTGTTGTCCTTTTCCTTAAACCCTGATGTTAAGAGGGTTTACAGCTCCCCTTTATAATCCATCTAATGAAAAGATAAAGGTTTTCTTTTTTTTTTCCCATAGTCTTACTTAATGTCTTGTATAACTCTTCTTACAGAAATCTCGTTGCAGCTTGTGTCTGCTCTCTTAATGTGTTTTCACATTCATTAACTTTGGTTTCATTAGATGTTATCTTGTTCTTGTAATCTCAAAGAATTAAGCACTCCTGTTTGTTCCATGTCTACCGTTCACAATTAGAGGGAGTGGTGGTATTTATATGATTAATATTGAAGCTAGCTTTATACTTGTATTACCTGTAATCCCAACTAGTTTGTTCTTTAAATGGCCACATATTTCTCATCATTATTTATCACAAGTCTTTGGTTTTGTGTGCCTATTCGTGTTTGGACTGCTTCTTCTGAAGTTTAAAAACTCCAAGGAAATGTTGCAGGCTTATGTGGGTGATGAGGTAGTTTACATAATGATACCACAGTGCCTTCAGTCTTTTTCTTAACTGTAGCTCACTGGAGGCTGGATCTCACCTCTGTCATAACATAGAGATTGTTCATGGAGTGATGGATAGACTTGCATGTCAGTCATGAAAATGTGATGATATATACAGTCTCAAAAAGCATGCAAGGAACTTAAGTAGAGATGGAGGCTGTTCAACAGAGGTGCATTAATGGCAGAGATAACAAGATGCAAGGTTTAAAGATTTGTGGTGATGTACTATGGCCTCAGCTGAAGCCTGTTGACTTGTGTGGGCTTTTGAGATCTGCAATATGCAAACTCATGTTAGAAGATTTTTTTCAATTCAGACTTTGGTAATTTATCATTCTAAAGAATAATAAGTGTTTGTTCTTTCTCCCTGTGTGTATCTTATCCACCTCCATCTTCTTCATTCTGCCTTCTTTCTGGGCCTGGCTTCCCAGTCCAGTTCTCATGACATGCTCACCACTTCATCTTCTGTCTTTTTTCAAATCTAGCAATCATTTTTCAGTTCCTTTTTTGCATCTGGCTTGTGGGTTTGGTTTTCTTTTTTTCATGCTTCCTTCTCGTGGTTTATTTTTTGTTAATTTGCTAATGAAAATGTCAGCCAAAGGTAGCAATCATTTAAAAAACAGATTGGAAAAAGAAAAATGCCTGTACGCTCTCTCTGCCTGTTGTTTGGTTTCACTTGGAAACATGCAATGTCAGACTTAGAATACAGCTTTATTCTTAATTTTTTCTGTCAAGTGATAGCTATGGTTTTTCTTTCTCTGCCCTACCCTTTGCCCTGCTTTCCTGGATTCTTTTAATCACACTTTCCATAGTAGACAGTTTGTCCAAACACCTGTTTGTACATCACACACAGATGTGCTGTGTATGTGCCAATAGAACACATGTTTTCCCAGAACATGAGACAGGAAATCCAAATACCTGTGATTTGGTCTCACCTTTGCAGTAGCTGACATGATTTTATTTTTTTTTCAACAAATGCCATAGATCTAATCTTGGAACCTCTCAGTGTTATTCTTATAGAAGACCTTTTCTTTAAACTTGTAAGTCTGATATTTGCTAGAAGTTTGTGGAAGAACACCAAAGAAAGCTGATCAGATGGTATCAGAAGTTTAGATAATGTGATGCTGAAAACTGACATCCAAACTGGGGCACAATTAATCTGCTACACTGTGCAGAACATGTGCTCATTTTCTATCTCTGGTTAGAGAAAGAGAGTCTACTTAAAATTAGATGGCTTAACTTTCTGTTATTCCAGTTTAGGTAAGATGCACTTTTTCATAGTAGTTTAGGGTCAAAGTAATATTTGGTAGCAGGCAGAAAATTCTACTAGTTAATTTCTCTTGGCTTGTTTTCTGAGCCCACTTTTATTTGCAAGAGGAAGACTTTTTAATATGCTTCATGATTTCTTATAGTAGAGCTTAAAATTGATACACTGCAGTGTAGACTGTGGAGATTGCCTCTGTGCTCTTTGGCAGGTGGGGAAGAACAACTGGCATGTTTAAGTGCTATAACTTTATAAGAGCCACAGATGCTTGATTGAATATGATCCTGGTTTTCTAGCCAACTTGAATATTTTTCAAGTGTTACATGGCTTTCAGTTAAATTCATTCCTTTAGGATGTTTATGAATAAAAAAGCGTGAAGATAAATTCATATTTTTCTTCCAGGAGAAGCTTTGCAGCAGGGACTTTGTGATTCCTGGGTGAAAATGAAGTTTGAATTTCATCAGTTATACTTGCTTTCTTTTCATGCTTTCCATGTAATTTTTTTTGTCATAGAAAATACGTGCGCTGGAACCAGAAGGCAACTTGAAAATGGACTTGGTTCTTGTGAAGGCAGATGCTGCTCTCCGCAGCATCAGAGAGGATAAGAAGCATGAGATACTATCTAAACTGAAAGATATTAAAGACTTGTGGGAAGAGACAGCCATATACATTACTCACTGTCACAGGTAAGACAAACATATTCTTTGCACAAGACTGCTTTTTGATCTGTTGAGGCAGCTGTCTTCAGCCAGTGCCTTCATAAAGAGCTTCCTGCCTCTCTGCTGCCTGTGTTGTAGGTAGTAGTCACTGCTTATATCAGTCCTCTGTGTGTCAGAGACTGTGTAGGGAAAGTCGATGGGATCTCCATTCTTGCTGCTTTCTCAGGCCAGTCTACCTCATGGTCTGAAATGGTGAGCTTGGCCAGGCACAGAGACCATGTACAGAATATTTCCAGAGCCAGGAGTACCTGAAAAGTGAATCAGCTAAAATGGCTGAGACGCTTGTCCTTTGCTCTGAAGGCCTTTTGAGCTTGTCAGTCTCCGTTGTTTCCATCATAATTTCTTCTAACTCGTCTCTCCGGCTCTCCCCAACAGCCGTATTGAGTGGGTCTGGCTACACTGGAGTGAATACCTGAAAGCCCAAGATGAGTTTTACAGATGGATCCACAACATGACGGTCACCTTGGAGCCAGACATCGAATTACAACTTGGCTTAAAAGAGAAGCAGTGGCAGCTGAACCATGCTCAAGTTCTCCTGAATGATGTCTTAAATCAGTCAGTTTTGCTGGAAATGCTGCTAGAGGAAGCCACTTCCTTGTTCAGCAGGATAGGTGACCCCAGTGTGGATGAGGACATGCAAAAGAAAATGAAGATGGAATATGAAGAAATCAGGCAGGAAGCTGAGGTACACCTATAAAGAGTGGGAGGCCCTCTGATTTCACCCATACACAGTGTTGTTTGCTATCTACTTTTTCAATGGTAGGGCTTACCTTGTAGGACTGCAGAGAGAAATGAGCTGAGGACCTTCCTTCAGTCAGTGGACTGTTTGCATCAGTTGTCACATGCCAGGATAAGATGTTAATTCAAATGCTGTTACACTGTGCTTCATGGCATGTTGTTGTAAAGTAACGAGAAGCTGCTTTCAGTGACCTAGTGAATATTGGTTTAGCTTGTTTCTGTATGAAGTTTGTATTGTACCTTAGCTTTCAGCACATTAGCAAGCCTTGGGTAACCAGATGCAAAAGACTCGGTTTCAGAGCCAAGGAGTGTTACTTGTGTATACCAGTGTTGAAAGAAGTAGGAATAATTCAGATCCAGAGCTGTACTGCACACCTGAGTTCAGAACTGAGAAACATGGAGGTGGGAGTCAGCTGTGGCCCAGTGCTGAGCTCAACTAGCTAGTACCTTGCCTGATGGCAACCTTCTCTCTTGAACAGTTGTTAAACAGACTGGCATAAGACATCCGAGTGCCAGTGATTTCCTTTTGACTCTTACTGGATAAAGATTTCAATAAGGCTTGCATTTGTCACTTCTGAAACTCAAGGAAAGACAGGAGTAGACCACAGTGGCATGGCTGAGGGGCATACATCTGAAGGTAGACAAAAGAATTCCACTTCATACTAGTCTATGTCAGTAGAAATACTCAAAGGGATATTTGAAATATATGTAGACACATCTACCCAAGCGTATAGAGATTAAAATCTAGTCTTTGTCTCACAGCAGCTTCCAGGAGTTCCATAGGACAGAATTGCCTAGTGAGAATGGAAATCGTTTTCACTGGGTTGGCTCTGCTAGCTGCCTTTGTCACACAATGTTGCCTACCATTTGTTCCCACACCTATACCCCAGAGCAGAACTGAAGCCTGACAATGTAGGCTCTTGCTCCCTGGGTCCTGTTGTACAAAGTTAACTCCAGATCGCACTGAAAGATTGTTGGGATGCTTATTCCATTACTCTACTTCCTCTACATATACTTTTTTTGTTTAAAAACCCACACTCCAAAACAAAGAAAAAAATCTTGAGAGGGCATCTTTCATCAGCATGAAATTCAGATTTTTTTTTTTTATCTATAAAGAAAAAAATCACGTTAATAAGTCTCTCCAAAGACCAGAGTGTATTTGAGAACTCTATAACTGCAGCTTCCACAGAGAGGATGCAAAGCTGCCAACAGACTTCAGCCTCAATGTTATTTATTTTTAAAGGTAGATGTCTTTGTTAAAAGCCATCTGGGCTTACAAATAAGAAGGGGAGTTCAGGTGTTGTCTATCTTGATTGCCTTTTAAAATTCTCATTCACTCCGACCAAGTTTTTTCTTTGGTTTCAAGGCAGGGAGCAGTCATTAGCTGTTTTAGTAAAGCAGTTCTCTCAAGCATTTCATTTGAATACTTAAAGCCAGAATGTGAGCTCTCTGAGATTTGTTTTGGGTGGTGTAATTTCTCCAACTGACTTGGATACATGCTAGTGTAAATGAGATCAGGAAGTGGCTCATAGTACTTAGAGAAAACATGTCTTTATGTCTCTAGCTAACTGAAATGCTGGAAAAAGGTTTTCTTTGGCCTTGGATACAGATACCACATTTCTTAGAAGGATATAGTGAGAGAATCCAACTAAGAAGTCCCTCTTTCAGTAGGTATGGAACAAAGAAGGGAGTTGAGAAGCCTTGGACTTTATGGCTGAAGTAAATGCAGGGTTCGTTAGCTAATGCCAAGGTTACAGGCATCTTGGGAATCACATTGGAAAGTATTACACTAGTTAGAGAAACCTGCCACCTCTTCCAGCAGGAGGGATGAATGAATGAAAGAGATGTAGGAGTTGTAAAAGGATTTCTCCAGACCCTCACATAATGAGAGGCCAGGCTAAATGTGACTTCCAGATGCCAGCTGAATGCCTGAGCTGCCTCACAGAGAAGGCTTGCTGGTGTTTGTAGATTACACTCGTGTTTGAAGAGCATTTTTAGATCCCGTACAGTTGTCTAGCTCTGTCAGGAAGCTCTTGGACAGTGTTTCTTAAGTTATTTGCCTGTGACATTGCTTCTGTGGTATAAGCAAATGGTGATTTGTTTGTTTTTTTACTGGCAGCGTGTCCTTATCATTCCCAAATCTTAAAATGCAGAATTTTCTTTTAATTACATTGACAGGAATATTTTCAGATATATCACCCATTTCCTACATGCTTTCCTTTGCATAGTGAAATAACAACATGCAGCGGTAGATGGTTGTTGGATGTATCATAAATAATTACGGAAGATGGTAAGAAAAGTTATGAAATACAGTATGTTGAATAGTCAAATATATCACATATGTCTGAGCACATCAAATAAATTTCAGTCTGTGTTGTCACTGTTAGCTGAAACTTAGCTATTTATAATGCTAACCCTCGTGTACCATACAGCATCAGGAAGCTTTACAGGAGCTTTCTGTACTCACCTTGAGGTGTCACAGCAAGATTTAAAGCAGGAACTTCCTTTGTGTGCTCTAGATTGCTTCTCAGAGGAGGCTTGTTTGCCTTTGCTGACTGTAAAGGGAGCTTAGGAGAGGGGATTATGCCTCTGTCCACCCTCCTTGAGCCCCCAGATACATCTCTTCCTCTGCAGCCCATGAAAAACCCATTCTTTTCCGTTTGGTGCTCTCAGTCTTTCCAGGGCCATGTTCTTGCTGAATGTCTCCACGTATTAAGGAAGTGCATGCAGAGATTAGCACTGTCCTGCTCCCCAAGCAGCTAACCGAACAGAAACAATTAATACTGTATCTTCCATCATTAGAAAGTTTTCCTGCCTAACCTCTTGGTGAGGGGAAATTCAGCCAGCTCTGTGTAAGACCTTTCTTTCATAGCTAGCACAGTTTGTCTAGATCCATGGTACCTCTTCTTTGACCCCAAGGACCAGCAGGAGTATCCAAACTGTGTGATCCTTTGTTTTGGCTGACTAACTGGGCACAGGGTGGGTCATTTTGACTTTCACCCTTTGTGTATTAGCCTAAGACTGTTGTCTTTAGAAATAGCTCTGCTATTGCTCCTTTTGAAGCTTCTGTCAATGCAACAAATTAGCCAGATTCCCTGCGTTCAGTAAGCTTGGGCTGACTTGTTTTACTTAAATTTTGGTCCATTTACACCACTGTAAGATTGCGTTCTTCAAGTCCCTAACTTGAGGTCAAGTTATGAGTAATTTAACCTGTATGTATCTCTGCAGATGTGAAAATTTGGTAAGCAAGTGAGATGTTCTGGATACATCTCAGCCACAGAAGTCTGCAGTCATAATTCTGCTTTTTTGTTCTCATCTAATCCCATGTTTGCACAGGTAGTGCAAGGAGTACAAGTGGAAGCTGGAGCATAGACTGTTCCATGTGAATATAAGGAAGAACTTTTCACTGTGAGGGTGACAGAACACTGGAACAGGCTGCCCAGAGAGAGGTTGTGGAGTCTCCTTCTCTGGAGACATTCAAAACTCACCTGGATGCATTCCTGTGTGATCTAGTCTAGGTGATCCTGCTCTGGCAAGGCATTTGGACTAGATGATCTTTAGAGGTCCCTTCCAGCCCCTAGCATTTTGTGATTCTGTGTGTGGAGGTCCTGCCCTTGGGTAGCATTTCATCCTCCATGGGAAGTAACTGTCCCTTAGCTTTCATTCTTTTGTCCCAAGGCAAATCAACTATCACTAGGGGAATCACTCTTGATTTGCACAAATCAGGAGAGTTTACAATGGTAGTGTTCAAAACGGACTGGTGTGGTACCACTGGGAGAGTGGTGGCTTTGTACTGCGCTGTAAAGTTAACCTTTCTGAAACATAAAGGGCAAAGTTCCTGAGGGGCCACCACCCCACAGTGTGTGGGTGATTCAGTGGTGAATGGTGCTCATGCCATGCTCCTGTTGCCCTAGCTAGAGAAAGGCTGACAGGGTGGCGATGGCCCACTGCCACACCGGGCTGGTTGATGGGTACAAGGATGTGCTCAGGAGCTTCACAGAGATGAGGGAAAAGCAGAGGGGACTTTGAAACTCTGCTCACCATCGCAGCTATCACTTTGTTCTCTGTGGAGAGCAGCTGAGATGAAGCTCTGCTCCAAACATGGGATTTATTTCAGAAAACAAACTCATCCCATTGTCTGTGACGGTAAAGCCTTTTAAGGGTGCTTCAGTCAACACATGGATTGCACAAGGAACATTTTTTTTTTCTAATGTAACCATAGGGTGCCTCAGTTGCTCTGCATACCTACTGGTGAAGGGCAAGAAAAAAATGACTCTAATTTTGTAGGAAATCATACCTTGGTTAGATAGCATACTAGTGAAACAATAGAGCTTGTGATCTGTGTAAAATTTCCTTCAGCAAGGCCTAAAATTCAGCTACCAAACAAGGATAGGCTGAGAAAATGCAACTGCCTTGTTTGAGGCATGCCAGACTGGATCAGCAGGGTTCAACTTGTGATTTGCAGGCCCCTCTAAATTCAGGGATTGTTAGCTGTGTGTGATAGTGTACACACATAACTCAGAAAATGAACTGTGATTCCTGAAAGCATGAATTTTCTTTCAGGGTCTGTGATAGCACCACAGGGGAGTTTGTGACGTGCTAAATGAATACGAAAGTTCCTGGGCTACATGATTGAAAGTGATGGTCACTTTTTATACAGCCTGCTTAAATAACAAGCACTTGAAAACCACTTGCCTGCCTCTAACACAGTCTCTGTTGCTCTCATTTTGAGAGATAAAGTCAATCTGCTGTGCACTCACCTTTATTTTTAACCAGCATGAGAAACATAGCTGTATGTCTCCCAAAGTGAAAAATAGAAACTTCTGTTTATTTTCTAATGAGACAACAGGAATTTTTGGAAAGAAAAGGTTAGCAATTCACCTGAGACAACCTTGCAGCTTTTTTCCTCACAGACTAGCCATTGAGAGCCTGCATCATAACTCAAGATGTAGACAAGCCTTTGTGTACTTCTTTGTTCTGATTCTTGAAGTGAACGGTGAATTCCTGTGGAGTTCAAGTGCTGTCGAGGCTCATGGAAAGCGACGCTTGTTTTTAAGTTCAGGGTTACAATGCAAGGTGGGGAAAAAAGCCAGATAAGCACTGTCCTTACAGCTTCTGATGTTTCTTGTTACAGAGCAGAGTGAAACTGCTTGAAAAGATAACTGAGGAACATGAACAGTACAGCGCCAACATCAGCCAGTTTCAATCGTGGCTGAGCGGTGTGACAGAAAGATTAAACTGCTGCATCAGAGAAGAAAGCAAGTCTTCAGCAGAGGACAAGTTGAAGGCACTGAAGGTCTTTAAACAATATAATTCTAACAAGGAGATAGGATTGTGTGTTCTTTATGCCTGTACATGTTTTTCAAACCACACAAGGGTGTACTTTAGAAAAGAATTAAACAAAATAAGGTGGTGATTGTAACATGAGCTAGGGAAGAAGAGTTATATCAGGTCCTAAAACTGTAAGTATTTGTGGTTCTCCTATCTATAGTATGAGTCGTAGGCTGATCTGTTGTTTTTCTAAAAGCCTAATCTCCTGCAGTTATGTGATTCTTGGAGTATCTTCCCCATTAAGGTTGTTTAAATGAATTATATTTGGTAAACATGATTCAAATAGAGTCTCACAGGCTCTGTTTGAGTTTAGAGCTGGTGATAAAAATAACAGTGTTGAGGACAGTATCCAATATTTTGTGCCACTGCTTAAACTATTTAGCTTTAAATCTCTCAGAGATCCTGATTATTAGCATTTCTTAGTGCTCATAGCTCCCATTTTCTTGGTCAGGGACCTCAGGTGACAAGTATTTATGAAAGTCAAGCCAATATTTTCAGAACCACAGCAGACAGCATTACTGAGAAAGCAGTTGAATGACCAACCCTGGGTTCAGGTCACCAGAAAAAAGACACACTTTGAAATAAGAAGTGAAGAACAAAGTATGTACAACCAGGAGAGGTGATCTTTTCTTCCTACTGCTTTCAGCTTTTCCCCTGACTTCCCATTCCTGCAGCTAATCTTTACCTTCTTAATCTTCTTTCTGCAGGAAATTGCCAAAAACATTAGAAGAGGTGGAAAGAAATTGAAGCACCTTGAAAACCAATGTGCAGAGGTGATTTTAAATACTTCCCCACTCGGAGCTGAAAGAATGAAGGATGAACTTGAGGAGCTAAGAAAAGCCTTGGAGAAGTTGAAACTATTGAGTAGTGAGGAGGAGGAGAGATTGCTCAAGATCCAGCAGTCAGAAAGTGACTATGAGTCCCAAGCCAGACAATTAAAGGCAGACATCCAGGAGTTGAGAAAAGATCTTCAGAGACTAGAAAATGATCTGGACTCTGCAGAAGTAGAAAAGACTGAAGATGGGTTTGTAGCATCATGGAGAAAATGCAGTGTAAGTTGTTACCCTTTGTATACCTAAAACCAGCAGGATCAAGTGCAGTTGTAGACTGAACACACATAGTCACATTCAGCAGGTTCCTGTCACATTGGTTAAAGATGATGAAGAAAGAGTACAAGTGTGTCTGAAACAGGCTGAGGAAAATGCAAATAGCAACAATGGAATCAACTATTCTAACCTCTATCTCACTCTGCACAGAGGGACTAGGGGTTAGAGGATATGCTGGAATTTGTGTCTGGAGTTCAGAGCAACCATATGCAAAAAGAGCACAACACAGAGCAAAGAACACAATTTGCTCTACTTGAAAAGAAGCAGGAAAATAATGCCTCCCTGTATGTACAAATACACACATTTCGGTGAGACCATTTCTATATTGCATCCCTCTGTATGAGGTGGATACCTGCATTCCTTTTCTGCCAGAGACATCTTCCTTCCTAAGAAAGCCCAAATTTTTTAGCAATGCAACGTTCACATCAAAGTCGATCACAGGATGTTAGGGGTTGCAAGGCACTCAAGTAGATCATCGAGTCCAACCCCCTTGCCAGAGCAGGACAGTAGTATCTAACACAGATCACAGCTCTTGCTGTTGCACAAATGAGTGCAAAATGTTTGTCACAGGTAAAATAGATGAGAATCTTTACCACTCACTTCCTCTTGAGGGATAGTTTTGCATTTACTATCTCTTCTCAAAGTGAATTCATTGCTATTTGTATGTCTGGAATTCAGCAGGACTAGTTGGAGAAAGTGTATGCAAAAAGGATACACAAAATACAGACTGGTTCAATCCAGATGTATTTGCATGGAGAATTTTTTGGTTTTGTTTCCCTACATCACCCTAGAATTAACATTCTGTACATGTGAGTCTTTGAGAAACATCTGTTCCTGCAAACAGATTCAGTTAAGGCTGACTCAAAAATGCAACTCATGTTAATGCATCACTGCAATTAGTGAGCAGAAACTGGACCTATTTGTTATTCCCTCTGTCCAAACAGTGAACCCTGCAAATCAGATGAAGAGGCTAGGCAGTGTGAGGAGAGGAGAGAGAGTCTGCAGGAACAGAACTGTAATTGAGAATATTTTCTGCCATGTCAAAGTCCATATTCCTTTCAGCTAGGAAACAAGGCAGAAGAAAAGGGACTAAGTGAACACCCTGAGAGACAGCTCTGTATTTCATGTTCTGGGCATTACATAAAGTGTGATCTGTTCATTATTTTTATGATCAAGGCAACAAGAGCAGCTCTGGCTGCAGAAGAGTCCAAGGTTGAGAGGCTGAAGGCTCAGCTTAAGGAGCTTCTACGATTTTCCCGGGATGTGCAGCCACTCGCTGAGAGTGTTGTTTCTGCAATACAGCAATATCAAAGGTAGTGGAAAGTCTGCTCCTACTGGATTGGGGGGGTGGTGAATTTTCTCTTAGATATTGAAGGGACTGACAAGGGCCTAAGAAAAAAAGTGACATGCCATCCAGTTGTAGCTGCTGGATAGAAAAGCAAAGCTTTTGCTAATTACATCCGCCTCCGCATGTCAGCAGACCTGTAATTTTAGCCATTTGCTAGGAGGTGTAGGGCTGCTGGCCATTTTCAAGCAATAATCTTGGATCATTAACATAGTGTATGGTTTGAAGAAAATTAGATTGTTGGCAGCTGATTTGATCTTCTTAGCATTTTATAATAATAATGTATGTATTTTGCTTGCCTTTCATGACAGCAACTAGAAAATCAGGCCAGGAACTCTAGTAGTAAACGGTTCAGAAGAATTACAGCCCTCCCTTATTCAGTTTGTTGTGGTGACTCATCAGCCTTAGCAATTATTTGGCAGAGCTTATTCTCCTTCTCCTGGCGGCTGAAATGCATGATTCCTGTTTTCAACTCGCCTTGGGATGGAAACTATGAAAGTTTAGCCTCTCCCTAGGCCTCAGCATTTCCGTTTCCAGGCTGCCTGGAATCAGGAAGTGAAGAAGCTGCTGCAAATTTTGCAAACTAGAAGAAAGGATCTTTTTTATTAAGGAAAAAGAAAGGTCAGTTTTTTCACTGTATCCAAGCTTATTTTCCTCTGTCCAGTGTACAGTATGCTGTCCTGCTGGAAGGGCTATAGGTCATTATGGGAAAGGATTTCAATTTAAGAACTAACAAGTAAACAACTTTGAAAGAGAAACAGAGGAGGCAGGGAACTTGCCACTGTATAGAAAATGGCAGCTGCTCTTTTGCCAGCTTCTCTCCAAAGCTTCTTTGCAAAGTCTGGCAGCTTCACTCTGAGCCTGGCACGGGCAGCAGGGCAAATGGCAAAGGACATGTAATGTCAGAACTTTCTATTTGCGGAGCTTTTGGCCTCTGCAAGCTTGCCTTTGTTTAGCTCCGTAATGTCCCAGTGACACAGGTAAGATTCTTGTTTCTGGTTTTATAGAAAGGCAGTGTTAATCTTGATTGGCATTGCTCTTGCCTGCTTCTTTTGTGAATTTGCAGGACACTGTTCCTCTGTGAATGGATAATTTTGGCTGCATTCTGACATATCAAATAGGATTCTGCAAACATGGAATTCAGGAGGGCAGAGGGAAACAGGAGGCAGCTAGACTATGTTACACAGCTTTATTTTGTATAAGCCTTTGTAAGAGAAGCCTTGGTATTTAATGAATGCTGGCTTATTTATTTTTAATTTCCCCTCCTCCCCCGAGGTAGGTCTATGTACACATACATAGCTGTGCATATATGTGTATACAGACCGATATAAATACAAAGCTTTTATCAGAATTGCCTATATACTAATGGAAATAGAAGTGGTTCTACAAGAAACATAAAGAGAAATCAGTCTTTTCTTCTTTTTGTGCATAAAAGATTTGTGCATGGTGATAAAAGATTTCTTAACTTAATGTAACTTTTTAAAGAAGAAAGACTCCTTAATATAAAAAAATAATCCAGACAACTGCAGTTAACTTCTAGACAGTCTTGGCTTGTTTCTTCCATTAGTCAATGAGACTGTTCCAATAACGTGATTTGTTAAATCGTGCTGTTGATAGCAGCTGAGAAAGGTCACGTATATGGGAAGACTGCTGGCTGCTAGAAAGGCAAAGTAATTTCTGATCCTCAGTTGCACAAGAGACAAATGTGTCTTCTAGTGTCTAAATAAAGTTTTGTCTGATGCCTCTGACTGACAGAGCAGCTGTCAGTAGACAGCACTAGGCTCAGAGAGCAAAAAAGACTGAGGCTTTTGTATTGGAATAGCTTACACATGGGTATTGTGTTAAATTGTGCCTTAATGAATAGGATATTTGGACTTGTATTTCTTCATAATCCTTGTCTTGGATGTCATGTTATCCTTGCAGTGTTAGAAGCAAGACATCTAAAATGACTACTGATACAGAAACCCGGCTGAGAAGACTATTCCAAAATCCCTTGCAAGATTTTGAACAGTGGAAGCCATCAGTCTATATGCTCCTGGATACTCCAGAGCCAGCACTGGATCACATTGAGGTAGCAAGCCTGTTACTGGATTCAGAAACTGGTATTTGGTTTGTTTGTCCAAGCTATGTCAGCAGCTGCCTCTGCGTACACCTGCTAGACAGCAGCAGCTGGAAGGGCCTTTCCAGTATAGCAGGAAGCCCCACAGCATGGAGGTCAATACTTAGCTCTAGCTGTAGCAGAATGTCTTACATAATTTCTGCCCTTCATTTGGTTAACTGGAGTGGTCAACTGAGCTTAGTGCTGAATTAAAGTGCTAGATATATCTAACAACTGTGATAATACTGTTCAGCATTAGCCCAGATCTCCCTGGATGAGAAGTCTGTGGACTCTCAAGAATTATGTAGTAATATAGTTATGGGGTTATAGTGCATTTCTGCATATGCCCATCAAGGTGTGTTTGTTACTTAGGCATCCCAGTGACCTCCAGTATAAATATATCTGTGAACAAGGATGGAGTTTATCCTCAGGATGGGCATTCAAGCTGTCCTTTCTGTTGATTGTTTAGGCCTCTCCTCTGCACAGACAACTCTTTCCATAGTACAGCATTCCTCTATTTCTGTTCACAAAATGGATGCAGACCTGGTGCCTCTAACATTATCAGGAAGACTTTTCCTTTAACTGGGCACTGTCCAGGTACCTTCTGTCACCCTTTGTAAGCCCAGCATGCTGTTTTTACCTGACTGTCATACTGCCTTGGTTGTGTGACTTGTGTGAGAATAGTATGGTTACATGATTTTCGTTTTTTTCATATTGTGTCATTGAAAGAATTTTTCTCCTTTAGGCTGCTCTAACTTTAAGCTCCCAGTTCAAAGAGAAGTTCATGACATTACAGCTGAAGAAGGATTTGTTAAACCATGTCCTTGGTGAGGAACAAGCAAAGTCTTTCTTTCAAGAAGTAGCTGAAGCTTCAAATGAGAGAGAAATTCTACACAGAAGTTTGCTGCAAAGCAAGAACAGACTCCAGGTGAGTTGGGTTGATGAAATATTAAATGTATGGACTGTTGCATACTGTAGCCTGGTGTTTGTTTGACAAAAGGTAAAGCCTAGGGGTATGTGTTGAATGCTGGATCATTTTTCTTTCTTCATCTAGAATTTGATATTGCAACATAAGGACTTTGATGCTGGTTTTGCAGCTTTGCAGAAGAAATTATCTGCCATAAAAGCCAAATTAGATCTAGAAAAGGAACCACGGGCTGACCTCCTGGGTAGAAAGACACAACTCCAGAGACTTCAGGTACGTTGCAGAAATGTTTGACCTTGATATCCTCAGTAAATTGTGGTCCTGTTGTTCATATTTTAATAGCATTAGGAATTCAGCTCCTTATCCCCTTGACTCTGTATTAGATAATTCCATTTGATCCTGTTAGTAGCATGGAATAGATGAAATTGAAGCAATGCAGCTGAAGAACTGACAAACTGTATGTGAGGGAAGGAACAAGCAGCAAGAAGTTGTTGGTGCCACACCTTGGGACAGTTTTATTACAAAAGAAAATGTATCTTGGTACTTTCTACTAGGAGTGAGACTGCACAAGATAACCTGAACCAATAGCTGACTAGAATCCCGTTACCCCACCACTTTCTCTGCCTCCATCTTCTTGTTCTGTATTTTGTCACAATTTGATGCATCCTGGATTTACTCCATGGACAAATTCAGCTGGCCATGATAATTGAAAAACAATCAACAGAAAAAGTTGATAATTTTCTGTTTGGTTAGTGTTTTGAAATGATTCAGCAAAGGGGTTGACTTGCAGCAGAGTCTACTGAAGGAATGTAGTGAGCCTGCATAGCTGGGAGAGGGGCAGAAGAGCAGGAAGGGAAGAGAGGGGTGGTCTAATTCTCCTCTTTAGCTGTAGTAAGCTATGATGATTCATCTATACAGTGTTGCCTCACCCTTACTGACCACAGTGGTGTCATCACCATAGGTCTTTGCAGTACTTAGCTAATTATACTGTATCTCCTCTGGAGGCTTCTCAGCAATTTCTTGTTTTGTTATCAAGTGGTAGCATGTAATAACACCTAGCCATTTGTTTCAGAAGACATAAAAAATAATTTTCTCAATGGCAGTGATTGTTCCTTTATTTTTTTTCCCCTCATGCTATCAAATGAAACTACATTTAGTGTATGTTTTGTATCACAGTATTGCAGTATCACCAAGGTTGGAAGAGACCTCATATATCATCAAGTCCAGCCCGTTACCACAGAGCTCAAGGCTAGACCATGGCACCAAGTGCCACGTCCAATCCTGCCTTGAACAGCTCCAGGGACGGCAACTCCACCACCTCCCTGGGCAGCCCATTCCAGTAGCCAATGACTCTCTCAGTGAAGAACTTTCTCCTCACCTCAAGCCTAAATTTCCCCTGGCGTAGCTTGAGGCTGTGTCCTCTTGTTCTGGTGCTGGCTGCCTGAGAGAAGAGAGCAACCTCCTCCTGCCTACAACCACTCCTCAGGTAGTTGTAGACAGCAATAAGGTCTCCCCTGAGCCTCTTCTTCTCCAGGCTGAACAATCCCAGCTCCCTCAGCCTCTCCTCGTAGGGCTTGTGCTCGAGGCCTCTCACCAGCCTCGTTGCCTTTCTCTGGACACGTGTGGAGGCCCATGCCACACATGGAATCTGGTTTTGGTTTGTTTTGTTTGTTTTTTCTCTGTAGATGGTCCAAGATGATTTGGCAGAGCTTACAATTCAAATGGATGAGGTAGAGAAGCTTGTTCAGTCAAATACCGCACGCAGGCATGAAATGAATCAACTTGCATCTGACTCTCAGGCCCTGAAGAGATCACTGGAGGTAAGAGAAGGAGGAGTTTAGAATTTCTTAGGAACTGTCAGTTGTCACTATTTAGAAGCATTTTTAAAAAATCTTTGAGCATCTGGGAATATGTGCTTGGAGTGACAGATGCTTTTGTTTCAGGTGAAGAAGGCACTGCTGCTTAAGCCTTTCATAACTCCTCTAGGATTCCCTGTTCATCCATAACGTGATTTCCCTTGGGGACAGGATACCAGCCACACAGATTTTACATCTACAGATGTTATTTCTAGAGCAGGCCTGAGATTTCTGACTGAAAGACATCATAGTTTTATTGTCATAGAGGTGCTTAGATTTAGATTTCTTCACAGATTCCTGCATAGCAAGGATTTGTTTGTTTGCTTGCTTTTAATAAAAAGTTTTGATGCAGCTTTGTGACCTAAGAATTAATGGGAAAAAGGTGTTGCATAATTACTTGTTTTGTCCTGAAGCACTTTTACCTTGCAAACATAGCTATAAAATGACCTTCCAAAGCAGCTTCAGAAGAAGAGCTGATAAAATTACTTAAGTTATGCAGGTCAACATAGAAATATGTGTGATAAAATGTTACTCTAATAAACACTGTGGAATTCCAGTTTCCGTCTCAATAAATCCCATTTAATGCTCAACTGGCTTTTTGTCAGAAGTCCATACAATCATTTATGATTGAAGGACTGTAGATTGTATTTAATGTTGACTGGGAAACAAAAAATCCCAGCATATTCTTTCTTCTGTTTCAGATGAAAAGGTAGCGATTCTAGTGCTTAATGCCCCACCGTGTGGTTGAATTCAGGCCTGCAGGAGCTCATAGGTGCCAATGATGCTTAAGGATAATTTTTTTGTCTCTCGTTAACAGTTGTTTTTTAACTTTTTGCCAGTAGTCACCATGCTAAATTCTGTAATTAAACTACTTTTTGTCTGTGTTTAGTTACTGACTTACTTTTATCTTTTCTAGATGATGATACAGCAGAGCGAAGAGCATATTCAGAAGCACTGGACATATAACAACAAACTCTCTGATCTTCAGCAGTGGATCACAGTAAGCATGGAGAAGATGGTCTCCTATCAGGGTGCTGATGGAGAGCAGGACACTGAAGGCAGAGTGGCAGGCCTTGAGGTGAGAAGAGTATCTTGGGTGTAAGATGTGAATTATTCACTTTACTCATTCAGACATTAAGGGTGCAGGGTTTCTAAGTGAGGTTTTGCTGACTGGGGAGAGTAATGATGGTTTGTTCCTCCTGTTGGTTGCTGCTGCTTTCCTGCTTTGGCCTGTGCTGTGGGATGTGGAGTTATTTAAGAGACAGAAACCGTGAGAAATGGTTAGGGCCTTTTGAGGTAGATAAAGTATTATCAGACGATAGGTGGTTTGAAAAAGAGCTTTTCCTGCCATAGTGATCCCTCTGGACAAAACCTGCCTTTGCTTGTATGTACTCATCAGTACATCAAATATTATTACCCTGTTAGCCAACCTTGTACTGAACTGTTCCACACCTGCTAGTTTTTCCCTTTGTAGCAGTGTTTTGCATGCTAGATTCACTCTGGTAGGTTAACTTGAGCTGGCAGCTTTTTTCATACAGGAAACTGAGATACCTCATAGAATTGTCAGGGCTGGAATGGACCCCAGGGATCATCTAGTTCCACCCACCCCCCCGCCTTCGCCATGAGCAGGGACACCTCACACTAGATCAGGCTGTTCAGAGCCCCATCCAGCCTGACCTTTAAATACTTCCAGGGATGAGGCTCCCATCACCTCTCTGGGCAACCTGTTGCGGTGTCTCGCCACCTTTATGGTGAAGAACTTCTTCCTAACATCCAATCTGAATCTACCCACTTCTAATTCTCCTCCATTCCTCCTAATCCTATCACTACCTGACATCCTAAAAAGTCCCTCACCAGATTTCTTGTAGGCCCCCTTCAGATACTGAAAGGCCATAAGGTCTCCTTGGAGTCTGCTCTTCTCCAGACTGAACAGCCTCAACTTTCTCAGCCTGTCTCCATAGGAGAGGTGCTGCAGTCCTCTGGACCCCTCATGGGAAGACCACAGAAGGGGGTGCACTGACAGCTTGTGCCTTTTCAGTTTTGTCATTAGCTCTTTGAACTGTATTGGCTCTTTGCAAGGATCCACAGTATATATTTTTCCCCTACTATGTGTCTTCTAGCTAGTGCCAACAGAACCATCTTAGGCCTGGACTGAACATGGCTTTTAGTCTGACATAGTCTCTGCTTTACCCAGGATACCTAGAAGTAACTGTAAGGGCTGTATGTTTCAGAGATGGCTAGCTGAGTTTCCAGATAAGGAGATCCAGCTGCACCTCGTGGAAGCTCATGGCCAGCTGGTCATGGAGAATTCTTCCCCAGAGGAGACTGCCCATGTCCAGGCAGAGCTGGATCAGCTAAAGGAGTCATGGAGGGCACTGAAAGAAATGACAGCTGGGTAAGCGTTCATGTGTTTGATGCTTTATGCTTTGTGATGTGATTGTGAATAGCTATAATACTAAGAGCAAGGTGAGATTTTTATCTCATCATTTGTAAGCAGGAAATTATTACTTTCAATAGAACCATCTTAGGGAATCTGGAGACCAGAGCAGTCTATGAAGCTTTACCTCATGCTTGGAGTAGGCACTGTTCGCTTAGGACCTGGCTCACCCTCACTCTACCAGGCTGTATCAGAGGAAGCAGGACACAGACTTCTGCTGTCTGATCTGGAGATACCTCCAAGGAAACTTTATCTGGACCAGGAATTTTGCCCTTTGCGAACCTGCAAGAGAGCTCAAATTCTCTCTTAGTTGGCCGATGTGGACTTCATTTATTTTGCCCTTGCTGTACAGTGTAAAGCTGCTGCTCGTATTTGCTAGTCTGTATTGAAATCCAGTACTGTATTACACGTGTGATTGTATTTATACATAGTGTCAGAATAGGCACAAAAATATGCCATTATCAGACTGAAAAGTATATAGTCAAGGTAGTATTTTTTGGGAGGGAAAACCTCACTGCCTTGAATAAAAGAAAATAAAACACTTGAAAATGTTAAAACAGCACAAGTTCTCTGTTCTGAGACACTCCTGTCTTGATATATTTATGTTAAAAAGATGTTGGAAATAACTTCAGTAGTAATAGTGATGTTAATAGTAATAATAGTATAATAATAATAGTATAATAAAATTTCACTAGAGGTGTCCCCCATACCTCTGATCCAAATGTGTTGTTATTAGATGTTTCACTGTGCTAACATCTCTGGTTTTGTGTTTTGAAGTCTTCTCAAAAAGCAGCAGTTAAATAGACCACTGGCTGATAAGAAGATAGTGTTTGTGGACAGCAGATGGATGTCTGGACCTGCCTTCCACCTTTTAGATGCAGATCCCAACCATAAGAAGGTGAGAAGAGAAGTCTGTATCTGCTAACATTTCAGCTTTAC
Organism: Tricholaema leucomelas; assembly: GCA_013400475.1. NCBI lineage: Eukaryota > Metazoa > Chordata > Aves > Piciformes > Lybiidae > Tricholaema lacrymosa > Tricholaema leucomelas. The sequence goes on along the minus strand of WAAF01017359.1, from coordinate 373,771 downwards.
AAGAACAATTTTATTGGCTTTGTCAGACAGAGTGGCTTACAAAATTGGAAGTTAAGGCCTTCCAGTCAGGCCTTCAGTAAAAACATTTGATGTAACAATAAGGGCTTTTTTGTTCCTATCATTCTGTAACCTAGGAGAGGACAGGAGAAGGACAAAATACAAGCAGCCACATGAAGCTCCTACATGAATTTGAGGAGTGGCTACAAGGAGAGAACACCGAACTGACCAAAATTTGTGCTGCAACTTCATCTTCCACAGCGGAAGTTAAAGCACGTCAGAGCAAACTGGAGGTGGGTTTTCAGGGGTTGAAGGAGAAGACAAAGATTGCAGCGAGTACAAATTATTTCATATTTAAAAAAAAAAAGTCCAAAATGGCAAAAAAAACAGCAACAAAAATCACACAAACAATGATAAAAAACCCACAAAAATCCTACAAAACAAATTGAAAACTTCTACAAAACAAGACCTCAAACACTACCCTCTCTGCTTTAGAAGACTCTAGAGTAGATGAAGCTCAGGAATTTAGGACAAGTATTTCATCCTTTTTATTAAGAAGGGTCTGCTAAAGCTGGAGTGGTAGAAGGGAATGGAGCAGCCTGGCATCTAGCTGTTGGACTGGATATTTCCAGTGTGGTATGGCAGAGGTGTTCTTTAGAGGAAGCCTCACTCTTTCTGTTGAATATAGCCAGATGTGATGACAATGGGTGCTGTAGGTTCATAGAATTGTAGAATCAACCAGGTTGGAAGACACCTCCAAGATCATCCAGTCCAACCTATCACTCAGCCCTATCCAGTCAACTAGACCATGGCACTAAGTGCCTCATCCAGGCTTTTCTTGAACACCTCCAGGGACAGTGACTCCACCACCTCCCTGGGCAGCCCATTCCAATGGCAAATCACTCTCTCTGGCAAGAACTTCCTCCTAACATNAGAATAACCTCCCTTGTCCTACTGGCCACACTGTTCCTGATACAGGCCAGGATGCCATTGGCTCTCTTGGCCACCTGGGCACACTGCTGGCTCATCTTCAGCCTACTATCTACCAGTACCCCTAGGTCCCTTTCTTCCTGGCTGCTCTCAGCCACTCTGTCCCCAGCCTGTAGCACTGCTTGGGGTTGTTGTGGCCAAAGTGCAGAACTTGGCCTTGTTAAATCTCCTCCCATTGGCCTCAGCTCACCCATCCAGCCTGTCTAGGTCCCTCTGCAGGGCTCTCCTACCTTCCAACAGATGAACACCTGCTCCTAGCTTGGTGTCAGCAAGATTAAGTAGTAATATCCAAGGTAAAAGGAGTCCTGCAAATGAGTGGACCCATTTATGTAATTTCAGGAAAAAAAAAAAAAAGCAATCACAAAAAGAAACAGTTGTCCAGAGTACCCAGTAGTCCGACTTAGTCCCACTCTTCTTTTAGATGCTTGATGTAAGAAGTGAGGACTTCTTGAATTCTGAGTTCCTGCTGACCTTGTCTTTGCCTGCAGGAGCTGCAGTCTCATGTGCCCAGTGGTCAGAGTCTCTTTGACGAACTTTTATGTCTCCATTCTGTCACTGGAAACTCTGAAGATCTGGAGGACCTGCGTTACCGATGGATGCTCTACAAATCTAAACTGAAAGAGGCCATGAGTTCCCTGGTAGGTGACAGCACTCAACTCACATTTGTTCATCTCTGTCAGTACTCTTTTAAGTTACTTCACATTGCTAGTCAGAATTTAAAAGTGTGTGTTCATGTCTGCTTAATTAAAACCTCCCTTAGTAAATGCCATGAGAGACAGGACAAATGTAGCTGTTTATTTATAAATATAAGTACAAATGCTCTTGTATTAAAATTAAGAGTTATGCATTACCTTTTTTCTTTGTAAGCAATGCTCAGAGTATTGCTTAAAATGGAAGGTTCAAAACAGACCAGCAGTTGGGAACTCTGTGTGAATATTTTGGCTATAGACCTAGTTCCAGGCACATGGATTTCTAGTTTTCAGTCCTTTCTTCTTAGAACATTCTCTAATGGTGTTTATTGGGGTGTTGGTTCGTTGGGTTTTTTTTTAACAAGTTTGTGCAGTAAGAATATGCTGTTCATTATTTGTGGCTATTGCTCTGAGACAGTAATCAGAATGTCCCCTGACTGAAAAAAGTAACTATGCACAAAATGGCCTAGTGCTTTTTGAAATTGTCTTACTGAGCTAAAGCTTTGGAATAAAATAAAGAGAAGGTCTTTTAATGATAAAAAACCCCAAACTGTTAAAGATGGCACCAAATTGCTACATATTAGACATGCTGAGGATGGCAGAATGCATCCCCATGTAAAAAACATTCTAGGGTGTGCTGGAGATATCCCAAGGTTATTAGTGTAAACATACAGAATTGAGGTTTTTCTAGCTCAACTACTTATATATGTTCAAGATACCTTAATTGGAGGATTAGACTTCACAAATGTGCATTTGGTATTTTCTCTATGCAAATGCTTTGGAAGGTGTCCAAACTCAAACACCTAAATTTTGAGTAACCTCTTAATTTTTCTATTTTGGGAAACTTTGATTTCATATCCAAAGCTTATTGAGAATACAAATCCTTTAAAGTGCATCGAAGTTAAGCATGACCTCTATTAATAATAAAGAGCATGTTTCTAAGAAACTTTTGCCATTGATTGTAATGATTTATGCTTTCTTAACCAAAACCTTGTGTAAGCATGATGAGAGTCAATAGGTGTCAGCAAAGTCAAAGCTATTACTAGGAGTCTGCTCGTCTGATTCAACTGGTCAAAAACATGAGGACGTTTCAGCTTTCTGTCGAATGTGTATTAAAAAGCTCATAAAAAAAAGAAATCTGTTGCTGGTTCACTCTCTCCAGATGATGATGAATTTAAAAGAAGGATCCCGTGTGAAGTGAATACTCATTTATATATGTTCAACTCTCCACTGGGATCTGCAGTTCGTGATTTTTTTTCAATTTTACTTGTTTGTTTATTATTCTAAACAGAGTCCTGGAACTTTGGAAGAACCAGACATATTAAAAAAGGTATGACACTTTCCTATCATTCAACTAAAAAATGTCTGATCAGTTATTTTGCAGATAATTATTTTAATCAAACTTTTCTAAAGATTCCTGAGATTAATTTGTTTATTAATTATTATGTTATTAATTTTGTCTATTAAATTAGAAGCTTATTTTTTCAGATCGATTTTTATCAGTCCTAGATAAACTTGATTTTTCAAAAAAAGACTAAGAAAAGAGCACAAATTTCTTGCTATGGGTTTGGAGTTCAGGTGCCTGGAATAATTTGCCTGTGCTGAAGTCCCTCTCCTGGGGACTCAGGTTTCTGGGAGGGGAGTTGTGTTTCTATATCACCTTTTTACCTTGTATATTTCTGTATATAACTGTATATACTGTAAATATCTGCTTGTATATTGTGCTAAGCTGTAAATACAAGTTTCATTCAAATTTCCAGAGCCAGATGAGTCTAGTCTGGGTGATTTCCAAATCTGGGGTGGGGGGGCGCAGGGAATACCCAAACCATCACAATTCCTTAGACATTTCTGAAAGAATTGCTTTGGATCATTTATCTCACCTTCTTCCTAATGCAAAAAGAAAAAGAGAAAGTCAAGAGGTTCATCTAATGTCATTAGGCTAATCCTTATTCTAAGCAGCAGAATCCCTTCTGTGAAGGATTGTCTTTTGGAAGTGGTGACATAAGAAATTGAAGCACCAGAGGAGATAAAGAGAAGCTTAAAGAAAACAAAGTGCTGACAGCTTCTGATTAAAGTCAAGCATCATTTCTGATCCCATTTTCATAAAGTCAGCAAGTTTTTCTGTTGACCTGGGTATTGCTAAACTGAGTCTTTGTCACAGTTTGCTCTGTTGCTAAACAGTAAGCTTCTGCTTTGTATTGTCATTTCACCTTCTGTTTGTTTTCAGGAGGAAAAGAATAAGGCTTTATTTGCCTGACCTAAAACAGATTGAATGAATAATATGTTAGAGGAACGTAATCATATAATTGTCTTAAGCTAAATCAAACCCTTGACTTCTCCTGTTGCAGCATCTCTTTAAAAGAGACCAATATTTAAAGGCTGCAGTACAGTGCACTTCTGCTATGACCAGAAACCAAGACTTTGCCTCATTCTAATGAGATTTCTCTGGTACTCAGTTGTGGAATAGCATCACCAGTATTTTCCCCTAGCAAAATACTGGCCAATTTAAGGTAGTTTTCGCTCATCCCCTGAGTAATTCTGACCACGGTCAGCCTTCCTGGAAACACTGAGTTTCTCTTGTCTCTGGTACAGCATTAATTGTACAGAACTGCCGATCCAGTAAGGTTATCGGGGTGTTTCAGGGTGGTGCTCTTTGTGTAGAGGCAGACAAACATTTAGTAGTGCTGCTTTTCCTTAGAAGAAGCCTCAAGTGATATTCCAGAAGATGACTTATGTCTTCAGTTAATTTTCAAGGATTCTGGAATAACATAATGGCAGGCAGCAAACGTTTGGCAATTAGGCCTACAGCAAGAGCACAAAACCCCCCATAAAACATTCTATGAGTTTTTAATAGCTACTGAACACAAACAAAGAGAAAGAGCCTGGGGTGGGAGGGAACAAAAAACCGAAATAACTCATGAGCATTAAGGAAATGGTTCCCATCGCACCAAGTGATTTGCAGTTTCCCTCCAGCCAGGCTTGCAGTAACTCACACCTTGCTCACTTTACTGTGATTTTGCTGACTTTAGAGCATTCACTCTGTATTTAAACAGTCTCACTACAATGAGAATCCAAGTGCTATTAGCAAAGCTGTATTCTTTATTTTTTTATCAGGCTAAGGCTTTTATCAGGATGTAAGTCTGTGTTACCTTAACATAGATGAGCATGACTCGAGAACCAGAAAATAATGTTGATCCCTCTTGGGTGCATCGTTGTTTAGTCTGAGAAGAAAGTAAGAGCAAACCAACTGCAGAATTGAGGCTTTGAATTTTATTTTAAGTTCAGATTTAGCATCTAAAGCATGTCTAGAAATGAAAGTAAGATTAAGCAAAAGGGTTTTTTTTTTTTTGTATGTCTTGGATATCTTTCCAAAACCATGATGAAGCAAGCCAACTACCCTGAGAGAATGGCTGATCCTGGGGAGTTAATATCTGCAGAAAGTACATAAGGTTGGGGGCTATATCACTGTAGTTGCAATATCCAGTGAGTCTGCATGCAATGGGATTAGGTTATGTCTAGTTTGTGATCTCCTTTATGCATTTGAGTCACACAAAATCAGTAGGGGTAGCAGAATTTAATCTGGTTTTGGACCAACCTTTGCTTTCTGCAATGTGAGGTCCCCAGTGACTGCTTGTCTCTCCTGTTTGAGCTGTGAATATTTTGCAGTAGCAGCACATCAACCTGGAGAAGGGGAACACCCAGCTGTGGCCAGTATTATTCCATTGCCTTCTGTTTTTTTCCATCTCTAGCCTGCACGGCCAAATGTTGGGCAGAATAGAGCCTGCTCCATGTATGTTAATGTGCTTTTCTTCTAATCATTCATCCTTTGCTAAGGACATGCCCCTAGCTGCTGGTCCCCTTAGGAACAGTATGGGCTAATGATTGCTATGCGAGTGACTTCTTGTTGATTAAGAAAAAACAGTTGCAGGAAATTGCACTGGCTGCAGTGAATTTTTAGCAGGTGCCAGTGACAGGACAATGTAGATGGATTTTTCTGCAGGGCACCTAGCACACCCAAGGACATAATCAAGCAAATGCTCAGTAATAACTATGGTAAAGGTTACTTTCAAAGGTTGGCTCCCAGCTACCTGAAAATATTTCATGAGCATTCTTAACATAAATAGGAAGTCAAAGGCTCATTATTTACAGGTCTAGGTAGCACTGTTTAATTTATTTTCTCAAGTGCACAGAGTAATTACAATTCCTAGCTAAACAAATTATTCTGGCGTTATTGTTTGTACAAACAAAATAATTAGGATTCATTACATCAGTGGTCAGCTAATTGCTTCCTTTGAGATTCTGCTAAGGGTAATCTCCTGTTACACAGACAGAAGTAATGTGTAATTTAATCTTATTTAGAGACACCATTGATCTTGAGTCAATCAAATTAATGCAGTCACTCAGGAAACTGCAAAGCAAGAGCTGCCACAGTTTGCTCAGAAGAAAGCAGTGGTGTGCTCTGCTCTGCCTAAGTGCAGATATGATAGGAGTTATATATTAATAGAATATATTAATAGATTAATTTGTATATATATGTGCATTTCTGTAATGTGACTATTAGTCACATTACAGAAATGCACAGCATCACGTACACGTGCCAGTGTTAGTGGTGCCTCTATATTGAAAGTGCCTGACCTGTTTGTTTTCCTAAAGTCCTGTTGTTAGCCACTTGAAATCTCCTATACAGTTACATTCTTAGTAAAGTGGAAGAGACTCATTAAACCTCATATTTCAGTATCTTTTATACATACAAAGATTTTCTTTCTGGGTTTTTTTTTTCATCACTACATCTTATAAGCTGTGCCTAGCTGGTTTAGGAGTTATATCATTACCTAACCACAGCAAAAAGGGCATCTTACCATTCAAAATTAGCAGACAGACTTATTTTCCATCAGCACTGTTTTCTCAGAAAGGAAACATAGTGAAAAACAAAGCTGACAAACCCTGTCTGTCTCTTCCTAACTCTGACCCACTATGAAGTATACTGCAGCAAACAGCATCATCCCCTTCCTTCTGCAGCATGCCCCCAAGCTTCAGTTTGTGTTGCTGCACCTGTAAAACTGCCTGCCTGTCTGCCCTTACTTCTGTAGGTTTTGTGTTGTTTGCCAATCTATATCACAACCTTCCTCAGTGCTAGAAAACACCGAGTTTTTTGGGGGTTTGTTGGTTTTTTTTACCCCTCTTTCTCTTTCTTTTATCTGGTTTTACCATTTCTGTGCCTTAAGGAGTGCTGTCCCTCTACAGCAGTGCTGATGCAAGATGAAGACATCTTGCCAGAACACCTGGTTCTTACTTTCTGTTATTTCTGTGGCACTAGCTAGATATGTAATTGGTGGTCCCTCTTTGCTTCTGTTGAAAGGGTGTGTTCTTTAGTGAAGTAGCAACATATTTGCAGATTTTCACCAAGAAGATACCTTAGAATGATTGTCTCAGCCAACACATTTTTACCTCCTAACTGAAAGATGATTTATTGACCAATAGCAGAAAGAAACCAATTTCCAGTGAAAAAGTTTCTAACACTACTGTGAAAAGCATGGTAGAAAAACATAATCAATACCTCAGATTACATATGTATTATTTTTTTAAAGGAAGCTATCAGATTTTTAACTTACTTAAATGCAAATATATGAGAATTATGTGTAGGGACTGATGAGGTGTAAGAGAATGTTAATCTTGAGAGATGTCACTGGTAAAGCAGCTGGAAATGTACATTGTTGGCATCATAAGCCAGTTTTTGATGTCAATAGTTTCTTCAGGTTGCAGAACATGTTGTCTTTATTTCACTTTTTGTTCTTTCTGAGCATAATTGTGTTTATTTGAAATTACAAATCTGAGTGGAAGTTGGAAATTATGAGAAGTTGTTTTCATTTTCAGCTGTCTTAAATGTACAATGCTGATGTCTTCCACTGAATTTCAAATACAGTGACTGAAAAGTCACCCAGCTACTAGCTGCTGCTAGCTCTCCTTCTAAAAGTGGTCCAGGATTGCTTGTAGCTACAAAATGTATTCTTTGGGATAAAACGTATTGCTTACCAATATTTAAAACAGGAGAAGTATTCCTGCATCTTTAATTGAATTCAGTTACATTCAGTGAGTAGTGCAGCCCCTGACAGCTGCACACTCACTTCCCCCCCACAGTGGGATGTGAGGGAGAATTGGAAGAGTAAAAATGAGAAAACTTGTAGGTTAAGTAAAAGGGGAAAAAAGTGAAAAACAAACAAAAACTCAAAAAACAAACAAACAAACAAAAAAAAAAAAACAACAAAAAAAAACCCCCACCAAAGTAAACCCAAGAATAAATCTAGTGCCTCACCACCCACAAACCAATACCCAACCAGTTCACAAGCAATGGCAGCTCTGGTGAAACTCACTCTATCCCAACCTGCACTTACCCTAGCTTTTATTGCTGAACATAATGTCATATAATATGGAATATACTTTTGGTCTGCTAGAACCAGCTATGTCCTCTCCCAGGTTCTTGTGCACTCTCAGCCTACTCACTGGTTGGGTGCTGTGAGGAGCAGAAAAGGCTCTTACGCTGTGTAAGCACTGCTGAGCGTGTTATGAGTGTGTTACCAACACTACTTTAATCAGAAATCCAAAACAAAGACCTTTTCTGCATGCTGAGGCCTGGAGAATTAGAGATCAGTGCAACTTCAGCAGATCTGGCTGTAGCCCTTGTCCTGTGGCATACTTCTCCTAAAAACATCATGCACACAGAAGCTGACCTTTGTAAATCTATTTATGTCCGCTTGTGGCACAGTACTTGCTTCTAAGAGACTTTGCAGAAGTTCTGGAGTACTGCCATACTGACTGCTGAAACCATGGATATAAACTGATGGCTTTTCCGTGTTTTCTCTTTATTTTAAAGGAAGCCTTCGTCAAATATTCTAGCTTATTATCCAGCCATGTTGAGGTACTCCAGAGTCTCCCCTAAGGGAGAAAACAAAGCTTTTACTTTGCCTGTATTCTTATTTATTTATTTCCTTACATACAGTTTTATGCTCTTCAGAGCTGAGAAGAAAGTTAAGGTTGCAAAGTCAAGCAATCTGAAGATGGGAAATGTCAGACCTCAGTTAACCTCTCTTCAGCACATCAGTTGTGGTAGCTCTTTGTGAGAAGGAGAACAGTAAGCACAGAACTCAAATGAGTCTTAACCATCCTTACTCATTCCTCACTGCTGGTTGCCTGACCTGGTCAGTACTTGCATTTAGGGAAATATGGTAGTGAAACACCTTTTACAAAGATCACATCACCTCTGATCAACAGTATCTACCTCTTAGTTTCTGTGGCGGTGCATTGGAACAAGCCACAGCTTCGGCCAAGAGCATGTTTGACTCTCAGTTCTATGGCAACAGTAGCGTCCAACTCTCCTGAATTAATTCCCCCTTGAAAAGACCAGCTGTGATTTGCAATATGTTGCTTATCATTGAGAGGGGTACTCCTGATTGAGAATTGACGCTTAGCTCCAAACTATCTCACACGGAGGTAAAAGTCCAATTTTCTTTGGTTTGAGAGAGCCTGTGCTCCTCCTGGAACTGATTGCTTGTTGGCATTAACCTGCCTCTGTGAGTAACAGCTGAATTAGTACCCAGTGGGATCTCAAGTGGCAGAAACACACACCTCTCAGAGGCAAAATCAGTGGGTAAGGCAATTGCTTTACCAAGAAAAGTGGTGGTGCTTGATGATGGCAGCTCTTATTGAGACTGAAAGGGATGTATCGTAAAATGCTGTTGCAGTCTTCCTCCAGCTCTGTGTATTTTTAGAGGAACAATGAAATGGTTATCACCTCTGTAGATGATCCTTTCCAAGGCATATCTATTCTTAGTAAGATGTACTCCCTCTATTTTTGTTGCTGCAGTTTAAGCCCATTATGTTGTTATCTTCATACTGTGGAAGTAGGCCTGGATTCATCCCATTTAAGCATTTAACTTGGGGCTTTATATAATCATAATATCATAAAATCATAAGGAATTTGCTCTTCATGCCGGCTGAGTGACCTGTGGAACTTCTTGCTAAAGGATATTGAGGATTTTGTATAGTTTGTATATGTTCAAAAGGAAACTGGACATGTATCTGAAAGGAAGATTCACCCATTGACTGTTAAGCTACACCAGACTACCTCAACTGAAAGCAATTGGAGGCTGAGAATAGTAAGAAAATATTTATGGTTGCCCTAGTACCTACACAGTGCCTTTTGCTGCAACATATAGGGTACTTGAGCTGGGTACAGCACTCACATGAAACAGTGTTGGTGCCTTTGTCCCTGGGAAAAGCAGGAGTTTTCAAACAGTAGTGCATTTGCCAGGATAGCGAAGTGCCCAAAGGTTAGAGAAATGAATCCAGACTCATTTTTTTTCTCTGCTGGTGATTGAGTGGTGCAAGTATGATTTTTGTCAGACATGCTGGTGACATATAAGCAGCAGCAAAAACCCACTAATGAGCATGGCATAAGATGCTATATTCCTCTGCTGCCTCAAATAGCTAGATTAACTGTGTGTTTTCTTATATCCTGGAATGTGGTCAATGGCAAACCAGGGAGTGCACTGATCTTTAGTAAAACACTTCAGCAGTTTACACAGGAATATTATGTGTAGTAAGTTCTAAAGCGTTTTTCTGCTGTGTCCCATCCAAGTCATTTTTCACAGTGCATTTGGTCAGGAGTTATTAACTGCAAACAGATTTAAGTGCTGAGGCCTCTCTAGATCTAAACCAATGCTTGTCATTCAAACGCCTCAATGTGAATCAAGTACAAATGTGAATGTTCACAGCCAGTGCAGTTCATTTAGTAACAAGCGTGCATTTACCGTTACACAAAACACAGCCTTCTGCCCCCTGACAGTCCTTGCTTGTCCTGCTATTTTGAGGGAGAATGTTTGTCCTTGATGGTGAACTTTAAAAGTATATTTTCTTTTTAAATATCAACCTATTCCTTTTCCATGTGTGTTTCAAAAATGTCTCTGACACTTTGGCTCGGTACCCAGGTATTCCAGCTGTTATTCTAAGATGGTGGAAATTAAAGTTCTGTTGACTTCACTGGAGCTTTGCCAGCTTTCCTCAGAGGAAGATTTGATTTCAGAATATGTTGTGGAGCCTAAACCTGACACGCACATGGCAGAGGCTGTGGGTGCTGGGTAGTAGTTGCACAGATGCAAGTAGCTAGAGCCATTGGGGAAGGGGAATTCCACTGTGTAGCAACAGCTGTGCTTCTCACCTTTGATCTCATAGAGAAATTAAATGTTCAAACTGTCTTTTCCAAAGGTGGAGCTGTCTCAAACTGTCCCTAACCCAGAATGACATGCTAAAGGGTTAGGAGCATGGTCATGACTCCAGGTAGACTTACACAGCCTTGATCACTCTGAACCCAGGAGAGCAGAGGTTTGAACTTTGGCCTCCTAAATTGCCTGTTGGTGCCATAATCTCAGATCACCACAACCTGAAAGCTTCTCCTTCTCCCAGCACAAACCTGAAAAAAAAATGCCTTGGCTTAGTCTTGGTAAAATTGAAATGCCTTTTTTTTTTTTTTTTCATGCTTGAAGAGTGAGTTAGTGCCCTAAATCTTCCCTGCTTTTCCCAACTGTATCACCTCTCCTATTAAAAGTTACTGTGTAACACCTGTAGTACTACTACCTCAAAATAATTAAAAATCCAATCTTATCACCAATTGTTCCAGCATGCACAAAGCAGCAGAACTAATGCAGGTTTGGTGTGCACAAGAACACTGGAACCTGAGCATATAAGTAATGAATCCATTTGTAAAGGTATCTACTGAGTTCCACAAATAAGTAGTTCTCAATCTCGACTTTATTTAGTTGTGTCTGTACTTAATCCTGTTGTAGACACTGAAGTTAATGATAAATCTCCCATGGATTTCAGTGTATGCAGGTTAGGGCCCTCATATATTAAGGGCTTATCATTGCAAATTTGCTGAAAGCACCAAACCCTCACAACTGTCATGTGTCTCAGCTTCAGTCCTGCAGAGACATCATAATACCATGCTTGTGATAGCAGAGTCATTCCCATGGCAACAAATGGAGTCAGAAATACAAGATTCTGACCTTACTGTGTGATAAAACAAAGAAGCTGGAAAGGAAAGACAGAAGTTCATCAAACACAAATGCCTACAGACCCAGCATGCAGGTGGGAGAGAAGGCGTAGATAAAGACAAAATATTTCTCCCTCTCTGAAGTTCTGTCCCCAGGTAGATATCCCTGTACCAGTTTTTCTAATGCTGGAATCTGCTATGCTTAGCCTGAAGATGTTACCCTTCAGAAAGCTCCCAGGAGAGCAAGCATTAGGTTAATAATGTGAAATGGCTTTCATTCTTTCTTTCTTGAGGACAAGCTTTGTATGCAATGCTGTTTTACAGCTCCTTCCAGTAGTTCTAGAAAAAAACAAAGGCACTTAATATTTCAGTCTCATCCAACTTCTTAGACTTGCATTAAGAGTCTTCATTTTAGAGATCAGGGCAATCACTGACCTGCTCTGAATCAAATGCTGCAAAAGAATTGAAGTAGGAAAAACACGAGTGACTTATTGGCCCGGTGCTTGTCTTAGGAAGCCAGTGGCAAGCTAGAGTGCCTATAAGACACCTGCTCCCAGGCTGTGGCAGGAACACAGATGAGACACACCTGTAAAAGCCAACTTTCCCACTAATGTGTGGGCAGAAGAAGATAAATGGCAAGACAGGTGTTGCAGCCAGTGTGGCAATGAAATAATAGTTTCAAGTTGAAGCAGCTTTCAAAACTAATGCTAAAGGACTGACAGGTGTAAAGCTAACGTTCTGGGTGCTGCTATGAAGACTGGCAGTCTTTCTCAAAACCATGGCAGTGAGAGCTGGACTTCTGATTCCCAAGTTTAAGTTTATGACTTCTAGCCATAATGAACTACTGAACAGTCAGTCTCAAGGTCCTACCCTTTAACAACATCAGCATGAAGTCTTCCTGCATCTTGGTATAATAAAGAGCATAGTTTGAGTTGTCCCAAGGCAGAGGTATCTTTAATCTGATCTTCCACCACCAGAACTACACCTGCTAATACATACAAACAAACTTGTCCATGGCATCTGGAAAAGGCTTTTTTCCTTAGAGATGGAGCGCTACAATTGTCATATTGCCATATGATATGGATGCAGTAAGAATGTGAAATGGTCTATGAAAAGAGAAGAAACACAGTGTAAACACATTGGTTTATACTGATTACACCCAGGAGTCAATGTTTTGTAAACCAAGCTCAGAAAGCTCTGACCAAGAGTTGTGGCTGCTACCCTGTGAACATGGAAGCCCTGCAGATTTTGTTCAGCCCTTAGACTGATGAATTTCAGGAGACAAGAAGGACTTTTCAGGTCTGGGCTCCAGGACTAGAGAAAGGGAATGTTAGTACATCTGCTTAAGCCTGGTACTTTGGCTTGTGCCTAATAAAAGGTCAGTAGGAGCAGGTTAGTCCTGCAATGCAGCCAGGTTAGTTGCCCAAGGGCACTTAAAGTCAGAGTGTCACTTACAACTTTATATTTAACTTGTTGCCCAATAACTTCTGACAGTTCCAGTGTCCAATGACCTGAGCTTTCACTGGCCACAGCAAGCAAGTTGGAACTCAGTTACTGCAGGCCAGAAATGATAGAGCAAGCAGCTATTGCTCTGCTGCCTCTACATCTGCCTAACACAGTAATTAAATCTCATCAACCTTTCAGTATAAGGGAAGCAAACCAACTACAGCAGAAGGAATTCACAGCACGACTATCTCATGATCTGTAACTGCAGCTATATATTTGCCCTCATAATTAAATCTGTAAACATTTACATAGAGATGCTAGAGACTGGGAAATTCAGAAAGCAGTAGAAGACATCCTTAAAAGATAGTAAATTATGTAATTGCTGTTCTCTACCATCATTCTGCTCCTTTACTGCTAAAGTTTCCCGCAGACTATTCATGGTAATGCTGTAGTGAGACAGACACTGTCAGTTAAATCAAGCATCCATTAGAGGTCAGAATTCCTAGTTTTTCTGCAGCACTGATGCCATCCGAGGCTTGAACACAGTAAATTAACCTCCTCTGGTGGAACATGTGGATCTCACTTTAGTGGATGTTCTACACTGATATTTGTAACACGGGTGGGTATCTAATGTTGTAGCCACAGTAAGCGTCCTGTGTTCCTGGTGTAAATCTGTATTTGATGAAAGTAATGGATTTACTGAGCCTGCTTTTTTAGGGCTCCCTTACAGATACTTAACTTGTGGTTTTTTAAGGTTTTTTTTTGTTTGTTTTTGGTTGTTTTTTTTTTTGTGAATGTCATGGTAGGCCAGACTTTGCCAAAATAGACCTGGACAAGGTCTCCAGGCCTGTCCAGGTCATGCTGGATAGCAGCACAGCCTTCTGGTGTGTCAGACGCACCTCTCGGTTTTGTGTCATCAGCAAACTTGCTGAACGTGCACTCTGTCCCTTAATCCAGGTCAGTGATGAATATACTGAACAGGACTGGTCCCACTATTAACCTCCTGGGGGGACACCACTTGTTACAGACCTCCAACTAGACTTTGTGTTCTGAGCTCTATCTTTAAGCCAGTTTTCAGTCTGCCTCACTGTCCATTCATCTAACTCCACAATTCCTAAGCTTGCCTATGAGGATGTAGTTGGCAGCTTTGGCATGAGCATTTGTAACCACCATTTTGTAACTTGAAAATGGACTGAGAGGCAATTGTTTTTTTCTGCTAGAAAGTCAGAATTGTTTTCCTTCTAGAAGACAACATTTTGCAGCAGTGGATTCTTGAAGAGTGAGATATTCTCCTAAAAGACATTAAAGCCCCACCTTCAGTCACCTGCAGCATACAAAGCACAAGGCTGGAACCTAGGGCAAGGATAACATAGGTAGTTCTGCTGCTCTGCCTAGCAGCTTGATATGCTTGAAACACACCTCCCCAGGGCTGGTTTTCATGAGTAGCATTTTGGCTTTGTGTTTTTCAGAAGCGCCCTGGAAGCGTGTGCTCATTCCTGCGTCGAGTGTGCTGGGTAGCACTACCATTGCAGCTACTCCTTTTGCTCTTGCTCCTTCTGGCCTTCTTCCTACCCCTGGCAGATGATACCCACAGCTGCACGCTGGCCAACAACTTTGCTCGCTCCTTCAACCTGATGCTGAGATACGAGCGCCCACCTCCAACCTAACTTCCTGGTGTGGCGTGAAGCAACAGAAATACTTTGGTTTTTACAACTGCAAGTATTGTAGATTTTAGGACTTCTAACAAAGCCATAAATACCACATAAGGTTAGTCCACTTTAACCAGATATTTGAGCAAAATAAATATTTTAACAATATTGTATTATTTATAATGTGTATATAGAGATTGTGTATGTATGTACATAGACTTATAAATGCACGTATGTGGTCAAACTGGCATCCACCATCCACTCATCCACTGTTTAAGGATAATACTCCGATGTTTATATGTCTATCTGCTCTCAGCAAGGGACACTGAATAATCATGTTGTTGTAGTTTTATTTGCATGGTTTTTAAAATCAGATTCTAGTTGTTTACAACCAAAGTTAGGGCAAGTATGAGAAGATACAAACATGCAGCAGAGTGCAGCCTGGAAAGCAGGTAAGTAAAATCATTTTTGATTGCAGTTGTTGACATTCGGTCCAAGGAAAATTGAGACTGTTCTGTTTGAAATCTTGAGCTGTTCTTTTTGTAATCTGGATGCAAGGCCTGTGGAAGGTTAATGGAGATGTTTCTACTGACTTCAGTGGAAATGGGCATCCTCAGTGGGGGTGGGCATCCTCTTCTTATTTTTTACTGGATCTGTTTTCCAGTTGCTGTGTTCTCCAGCCCATTTGAATCAGGACAAGCAGAATACAGTAGGAAAAAAATGGGAAGGGAGAATATATATTTTTTATACATCTCTGTAGCAGGAGAACTTGTGAAATCAAGTCATAATTTTATGAACAAATTTGTGAGCACTGAACAAAATGTCATATCCATGATGTTGTATTTAAAAAGCAGTGGGGGTCTTTTGTTTGTGGGAGTTTGTGTTGCTGGGTTTTGTTGTCTAGCTTTTTTTTTTCCTTTTACTTTATAAAGAAGCATTTGGTAATATATCATAAAGCCTGGACAGTGAGATGCAGCCTGGCTCAGTGTTAGTGAAGCAAAAGTCAGAAGTACTTTACCACCTTGGAAAAAAAGATTCCTTCTTAGGGTGTTTTTATATCAATGGTTTTTTAAACTGATATAAACTGATTGTATTAAAGACAGTCAGGCCTGTATTTCTGTGTAGTCTAAACTCTAAGAGGGTGGCAAATTGTAATTTATTTAGCTAATCTGATGCCTAATTTAGGAAATTTTCAAATGTGTGTTTTAACATTGCCTTTTAACATAAAAACAACTTTCACTTTACTGTGGTGAAACCATTCTTAGTGGTGTTTTATCTAAATGACTCACGAGAGAAAAGATAGCTTCTAAAATGATGTGCCATTTCTGGGAGCTATCTTTTACTGTCTTACCTTTTTAGCCACAGTAGTAATTGGGCAACAAGAATTTAACCAAATAAATAGTTGCTTTTTCCCTCCTGGTTATGTTGTGGGAAGAAATTGTCTTCTGGTGTGTTCCAAAATAATATCAAATCTGTTGTGCTGGTATAAATGATTTAGTAGCTGGGGGACTGAAGGAGGAAATCAAACATTAACAAAACCATGCAAGTTTTGCTAAAAAGGGAAAATTGGGTAGAATAGGAAGACATAGCTGCAAGGAGCCCATTATAGACATGGAATGAGGGAGAACAGGAAGAGCTGAAAGAAGACTAGCTGAAGATAGAGAAGTGAGATGTCCGCTTTATTTGTACAGCCTAAAAAAAGGAGTCACAGTGAACAAAGAGGACAAGAGTACAGGCTCTGTAGAGGAATCACAGAATGGCTTGGGCTGGAAGGGACCTTAAAGATCATCTAGTTCCAACTCCCCTGCCATGGGCAGGGACACCTTCCACTAGACCAGGTTGCTCAAGGCTTCATCTAGCCTAGCCTTGAACACCTCTAGGGAAGAGGCATCCACCACCTCCTTGGGCAACCTGCTCCAGTGTCTCACCACCCTTACTGTAAAGAATTTCTTTTTATTATCTAATCTAGATCTGCCCTCCTCAAACTTAAATGCATTCATTCTCATCCTATCACAACAAGCCCTTGTCAAATGTCCCATTTCTAGTTTTATTTTAGGCCCTGTTCAGGTACTGGAAGGCCACTCTAAGGTCTCCCCAGAACCTTCTTTTCTTCATTCTGAACAACTCCAACTCTCATAGCCTGTCCTCATAGAGGAGGTGCTCTAGCCCTCTGATCATCTTCATGGCCCTCCTCTGGACCCACTCCAGTAGTTTCATGTCCTTCTTATGCTGGGGGCACCAGAACTGGATGCAGTACTCCCAGTAGGGTCTCACGGGAGCAGAATAGAGAGGGAGAATTACCTCCCTCATCCTGCTGGTTACAATGCGTTTGGTGCATCCCAGGACAGAGTTGACCTTCTGGGCTGCAAGTGTACATTGCCAACTCACGTTGAATTTTTCAACTGACACTCCCAAGTCCTTCTCAAGATTTCTCTTGAGCCACTCCTTTCCCAGTCAGTATTTGTGCTTAAGATTGCCCTGACCTAAATGTAGGACCTTGCACTTGGCATTGTTGAACTTTATGAGGTTGTCTTGGGCTCACCACTCAAGTCTGTCCAAGTACCTCTCTGCCAAGGAATGGCATCCCTTCCCTCCAGTATGTCAACCAGACCACACAGCTTGGTGTCATCCACAAACTTGCTGAGGGTGCACTCAACCCCACTGTCTGTATCATTGACAAAGATGTTAAACAGTGGTCCCAGTACTGACCCTTGAGGGTCACTGGTCTCCATTTGGACATTGAGTCATTGAATGCAACTCTCCGAGTGCAGCTATCCAGCCAATTCTTTATCCAGCGACTGGTCCACCCTCAAAGCCGTACTTTTCCAACTCGAAGAACAGGATGTCATGCAGGACAGTGTCAAACACTTCACACAAGTCCAGGCAGATGACATCAGTTGCTCTTGCCTTATGCACTGATGTGGCAGCATAGAAAGCTACCAAGTTTGTCAGGCATGATTTGCCCTTGATGAAGGCAGTCAGCTCTTCTTCATTTTCCATGTGCCTTAGCAAATCCTTCAGGAGTATCTGCTCAATGATCTCATGATCCTGCTAGGCACAGAGATGAGACTAACTGGCAGCACAGAGCTCACCTGCAGGAGATCATAGAATCATAGAACGTCAAGGGCTGGAAGGGACCTCCAAAGATCATCTGGTCCAGTCTCCCAGAGCAGGATCACTTAGAGCAGATTACACTGGAATGCAGCCAGACAGTTCCTGAATATCTCCAGAGAGGAAGACCCCACAGCCTCCCTGGGCAGCTGGTTCCAGTGCTCTGTCACCCTCACAGTGAAAAACTTCTTCCTCAAGTTCACTTGGAACCTTCTATGCCTCAACTTCCACCCACTGTGTCTGTGCCCAGGTAGAAGAGTTCATCTGCTTGGTAGTAGAACTCCAAGAGCAGGTGAGCAGGCTGAGAAGCACCAGGGAGTGTGAGTCAGAGACAGGCCAATGGAGTCTCACCCTGCTTTCCGCAAAGGAGATTCAGCCATAGGTTAGAGCTCACAATGAAGAGGAATGGGAACAGGTCCCTGCACAGTGAAGCCAGCAACTCCCACCATGACCTCCCAGACATTCCCGCTTGGCCCTACATAACAGTACAGTGCTCTGGACTCTCAGGGACAGTCAAACAGTGACAAAGATGGAAATGCCCCAAGGGAGTTCATAAAGGTAAGGCAGCCACTCAAAAAACAGGTACGAGGCTCTGATTGGGAAAGACAAGCCAAATTAAGACATGGGTGATGAGGAACCTACACCACAGGCATGTCCACATTCACACTGTTTCTGATCTGGATGACTTTGATGGGTTCACAAATGGATTTGACACCATACGAGTATGCAACTAGGGGAAGAGTTTCTACACAGAGGACCGTAATAGAAGAACTGCGTCACTACCTTGATTTTGCAGTGTTGTGGCAGGTTTAAAGTAAACACCAAATTAGAAACACACTTCTTCTGCTGGGTTTGCATTCAGTTTATTCTATAAGCCCCCTGTCTATAATCTTAGAATTTTTTCCTTTACATCTCAGCAAATCTGTTCTCATTAATTTAAGTAATCTCAGTTTCTCACCTAACTGATTAATCTTTCTACTTCTTTGTGATGGAAACTATTGAAAACACAGGGCCTTACCTGTCCAACACAGGTGTGACATTTTTCTAAGAAAGAAAAAAAATATTTAAGAAGCATAGAAGTCAGCTTGAAATGTAAATACAAAATCTACTTTCTTTTTTATTCTCTTGGGTTTTTTTTCCTGAGAAGTTTGTGATAATGATTTCTGGAAGTGTGTGTAAGTATTAATCAAGTGAGTTATTGGAATAATGAAAACAAACTGCCTAGTTCAATTTCCAGGAAACTGAACAAAGCTCAGTTTCCTCAAATACAAACTAAATTATATTGCTTCAAAGTCATCCTTAAAATATGAACACTGTTCTTTATGCCTGAATCTTTGCTCACACATGATTTTGTGGGCTACACCCTCACTTTTGTGCCTATAAAATTCCTAGCTCATGCTATCTGACATCTATATGTATCTGAAATGTGTTACAGATGGCTTCAGACATCCCTTGCCAAAAACCTAGGATGCACAAAACAGATAAGCATCCACAACTGAGGGCTTGCATTCCTTTAATCCAGATCCAACGACTGTCAATTGGTGCTAAAACCCTCTAAAATAGATTGAATATGTTTGAGCTTGTAAGTTGTTTGTGCATCTGGTTCAGGCCACATAGCCTTACTGCATGGTGATACCCAGGCTGTTCACAGAGCAGAGTTCTGTATTGATCACGTTAATGACTCACCAGTGATGAAGGCAAAATCCTCCACTCCAGTGCCCATGCATTAAAGTACAAATTCTGCACAGCCCCAAAGGCACGGTTCAAACCCAGCTTTTGGAGTCAAAGCAAGCCTAATGTATAAATTATAATTGCTTTTGTAGCCAGATGCTTTCAACAGAATTTTCCTTGCCTCCAATGCAGTGAGGTAGAAAATTGCTGTTATGCCACATGCCTATTAATATCCCTTTCTCTGATTCCAGATAGCTATTTAGATGGTATTAAATATCATTTATAGGTGGCCCCTCCAGAAGTCTGTTTGTAAAACATATTCAGTTCTGTGTAGACATATTAAAAGCATTCTATTTCCCTGTTAGCACAAAATCTCCAAAGCAGGTACTAGCTTACCTGCCCTGACCAAGATACTGACTAAACTCAAACATTTCAGGCTCAAAAGAAAGCTGCTAGCCCAGCTAGTGAAAACATCTGATCACTGAATAATTTAGAGACTTTTTAGACAGACTTTCCACTTCTCCTTCATCTATTTTTGTTGAGGTAGTTGAAGACCTCGGAGAGAAGAAATGTCTCCAGAAAATGGCCATCACTAGCTAGGCAGATGGTAATCCCACCGTGCCAGAAGTAGTAGTTTGCTCTTTTCCATTGCTCTAGGTCCACCAACGTTTCCCCCATCCGGTCTCTTTTCCAGAGTAAATAGGGAATGTTTTACTTTGATGTGTATGCATACATACCTCATTAGCACTAACAGGATCTGAAGAGCTTGTGTACAGGAGTTCTTTTCAACCCTGTGGACAGGAGCATACGCTGTCTTTGTTTCTCAAGAAGAAACACAACTGCTGGATGGTAGACTCCCAAAGTAAACAAAACCTTTGGGGATAACTGAAGATTTCAGACTGAAATGAAACTGGAGAAATAGTTTTGTGTCTCAAGAAATGCTGATAGAAATACTCTAATAAACATACCTTTGCCAGACACCATAGGTGTCTTTCAGGTCATAGGTTGCATAGTCAGCTGGCTGAAGAACTGCTTCTGGAGACATTTTTGTCTGTTGGTCAGTTGCTAGTTGGCCACTGCAAACACATTTGCCTAATGAACTATATCAGCTTCTTCCAGAATCACCAGGGGCTGTCAGAGATATTCTTAGTAGTTCTCAGATCTTTGACCTGCTCTGAGCCATTACAAGTTTATTGCCTTAATCCGTCTGTCAGTGGTTGGCAACTCTCAGAAAACAGTTGATTAAAATAGTAAAGATAACATTGTACAGGCATCGCAATTCATTCAGTGCCAGTCTTACCTTTTGTCCACATTTAAACATAATTATCTGTTGTTTATACTAAGTTATAAACAGATTAGTCAGAGGTGTTGGGTAACTGTGTGGAGTGGTTTATGCACAAGGTGTTTTGACTTGTACATTTAAGAGCCGTGGGTTCTTTTCACACTTGCTCAATAGTAAAACCAAGATTGTTGAATGTAGTGTAACAATCTCTCTTGCACTTGATTTTTTTTTAGTTACTTTTTGTCTATCCAGTTCAAAATACAGAGAGGTATGTCTGCCAGACAGAGAGCAGTAGTCCTGTAAAGAAAAGGAGTGGCTACCAGGAATATACCAATGAGATGAAACTGCACAGGTGAAGGTGTAGCATTCCAGTGGAGGCAGCAGGAGACATTAGGTCTTCAAAAGGCAGCCTCACATCTTGATGCAAAAGATGAACATGTAAGTTCTTTGGAGCACCTCTCCTATGAAGACAGACTGAAAAGAGTTGGGGGTGTTCAGCCTGGAGAAGAAGAGGCTCCAACGTGACCTTATTGTGGCCTTTCAGTATCTGAAGTGGGCTCACAAAAAAAACGGGGAGGGACTTTTTAGGCTATCAGAGAGTGACAGGACTAGGGGGAATGGAACGAAGCTGGAGATGGGTAGGTTCAGACTGGATGTGAGGAGGAAGTTGTTCAGCATGAGAGTGGTGAGATCCTGGAATGGGTTGCCCAGGGAGGTGGTTGAGGCCCCATCCCCGGAGGTGTTTAAGGCCAGGCTGGATGAGGCTCTGGCCAGCCTGATCTAGGGTAGGGTGTCTCTGCCCATGGTAGGGGGATTGGAAATAGATGATCCTTGTGGTCCCTTCCAACCCTGACTGATTCTATGATTCTAAATTTGGTATAATAAAATGAGTATAGGAGTAGTGACACAGGAGCAAGGTTTTGCCATCCAGCTCTGCTAAACAAAATTTTGACAGTGGCTGTCAGCACTGTGCAGTTTCACATCCCTGACTGTGGCAGGAGGCTTCCCTGAGAGTAATTAATTCTAGATGAGATTTGAGTTTTGGGAGTGCTCATTTCTTTTCATTAAATACAGAAGAGCTAAATCAAACCCTTAAGTGACAGATTAATGATAGGTGGTAGGCACTGATGCTCCAGGTAAAGACGCTCCTGTAGATAACAAGATAGTCATGCAGGTCTCTTTTCAGCCCTTAGGAATTAGCAGTTGGTTACAGAAAGGAAGTAGGAGGCTTTCTGTTCATTTGCAAGTAAATTGTAGGTGTTGCTTTTAATCTTCTGGATTGTGAGGGTGAGCCTGTTTGGTGCCTTACTGAATGCTGTTGGCTTTCTGGCTTCACAGCTGTTCACAGCAGTAACTTCCACATCTTTCCTACGAGCTGTGTGGAAAAAGTTGTTCCTGGAATCATTTTTTGAATCAGAAACCTTTTGTCTGAGGGCTAAAGGTTGTTTGATTTTCCTTCTTTGGCCCCTACTTGTTGAGTCCAAGGAAGCGGAAAGCCCAGCACTATCCTATCCAGACCATGCTTTTTCTTTGCTTCTTTTATCAGGGCAGAAGAGACTTGACTTTGTCTCCTTCCTAAAGTAAATTACCCCAATCTTTTCTATTTTTTTCATGTTACAGTTCCTCCATGCCCTTGGTTAATTCCTATGGCTTTTTTCATAACTGTTTCCAATGCCAGTTCTTCCTCCGTATGTAGAGTGAAAAATCCTATCCGTGATTCAAGACATGGAAATGCCACACATTTTTCCCCCCAGTTTTCCCTGCAGACGCTCTGCCTGTTTCTGCTGCCCTCCACATCAAACAGCCTTCATCGCTATCTGAGGGGACTCTGGTCCTTTGTCAGACGTCTCTTACAAATCTCTTGGTCATGTCCTCCCATCGTCTGCCTTGTGTTTGCTGAGAAACTGCCTTTAATATTCGCATCAGCAAGTGGGCGTTCAAGGGTGTCATTTAACAAACAACGAAGGCTTTTCCGTTTACGTTGTCCATAGCCTGAGCAGACCCTTTCCCTCTTCATCTCTGTAAGCAGGCTTGGATGTGCTGCATGCAGAGTATTGATCCTCACTCAGTCGGTGAGGAGGGCTCGCTTTCTGGTTTCAGCTGCCTTACCCTCACATTGACGCCTCCTCTCTAAGTGCTCCATTGTACTGCTGGTTCCGGGGCTGGATGCTCCAGGGTGTGTGCCCCTGAGCTGCCAGGAGTATTTACACACCTTCATAAGCCAGGACCCTTTCTTCTTGAGCCGGGGGAAAATTAAAAAAGGGAAAAGGGTTGCTTTTAGCGAACTGATTTCACAACTCATTTGTCACACCCGATAGCAAGCCATTTATTATAGATCCTTTTTCCATCATCAAAAACTGTATGTTAAATGGGGGGAGGTGAATTTTGAGAGGCTGGGAACTGACGGCAGGCTGTAGTGCCACCCGCCATCATCAGCACTTTGCTAGGAGGCCTCCAGCTAGAATTCGGGGGTAGGAGCTGTTATTTTTCTTACCTTCAAAATCAAATTCTTTCTCTTGTCAAGTCCAATAAGCACTGAACACCACAGACTTGGTTTCACTGCAGCTATGGATGAATGCCTCTGTATGGTGCTTTGCATTGCCGTGAAATATATCTATATGTATGTAACTATATATAAGTGTATATATGTAATAGGGAGTGTAATTACTGTTCTACTTAAAGGTGACATTCCACTTCAATTTAGCTTTCGAGTGCAGCTTTTAAGAGAAACTGTGTCTTAAAGGGAAGCTGGAAGAGTTCAGAGGTTTGTGTTTTAGTAATTTTTCACAAGCTTGAAGTTAGAACTTCTGTCTCTAAGGCAAAAAGCACCCAAGATGATTTTCCCAAGATCTTCCCAAATCAGACTCCTTAAGAATTTAACCTGGTAGTTCCTGCTTGAGCACTGGCTGTTCCTGAAGGTATCAGGGTGCTGCATGTACTAACTGTGCTAGCCTCTGTGTTGTACATGTGCTTGACTGAAAGGCAAAAGACACCGTCTTGTCTTGCTCTTTAATTTGTGCTGATGAACTTTATCAGGTGATTTCAGGAGTTTATCAGGTGATTTCGAGAGGGCACACTCCACCTGCCCAGCCTCAGAGCTTCCTTTCCAGCAACATATCTTTTTCTCATTTGTTTACTTGGGCATACTGGACCACTGTGAAGCAATTACACAAGCAATAATGTGGGTGTCGCATTTTCCTGCCATTGCCTTTTTGGAAGATGTAGCACTCCACTGAGATTAGTAAGTGGTAGGAGACCCAGAAGCCACATTGTTATTCACTAGCAATATAACCAACGTACAGTGCAGAAGGACCTGTCCTCACTTCTCAAAGCAACTGGCTGTCTTGGGCCCAATTTAATTCACAAGGCTGGATTATAAACAGTCTTGGATCCCTTTACCAACACTCCATCAATCTTGTTTCTATTAGGTTTTGTGCTTTTGTTTAGCTTCAAGTTAGAAAAAAGTTGAAAGAAACGTGCTAAGACTCCCATATAGGGTCAGTAAACATCCCATATATTTCACAGAAAAAGGAGTTTACTCTCACATTGAACAGAATTAATAAGAAATTCTTAATGGATATGTTAAATAGTCGTTAAAAACAGCCTGGAGTGAAGCTTCTGCAATCAAACTCTTCTCTGCTTTTAATTTAAAAATCAGCAAATACTGAGGTACGTTTTGCCACCTCCTTTTAAAGTGACCTGGAACTAAAACGTGAATCCTCCCAAATGGGAAGTTTATTGATGTGGATGTAAATTCCACTGCTGTGTCCCACCTTAGATCACCCACTTCTGGGCAGAGAGGTAACTTACGGCTGTTAACGTGTTGTGAATGGTTTTAAATTCTTCAGAGTTCCTATCCACTTCCAAATGGGGGTAATGGGGTGCAGGGGGGATGGGATAGGGGAGGGTGAGGGGATCAGAAAGCTTCCCGTGAACCTTGTCCATTTTGCACGTTGAAATCCTGGTAGGGATTCAGGTCTCCACCTCAGCTTCTTGTAAATGTTAGTATCCAAGTAGAACAAAAACATTCGAGGCAATTACAGCATGAACGTCTCTTCTTGTTTATGTATAGTAGCTGATAGCAGTCTGTGTTTGTACATGTGCTGTTCAGTGTAACATCTGGGTACAAAATGCCTTTTAACTGTCACAAGGAAGTAACTGTATTGATGTCACTTTTTGCCTGTATGAATACGATTACTTGCCTTGCAGGGACCAGTTCCACTTTTGTCATGGTATTTATGATTTTTAAATTCATTGTGATAAATTAGGCTCGTTTCTAACATAAACAACACTGGAGCTGTCTCTGTACATGTGCATGTTATCACAGCTGATATCAAGTCCAAGTCAGACTTCTTGTCTTGCTTGAACCTTTCCTTAACCTTTCTGGCTTATTCAGGGAAATGTGGACCAGTCTATTTTCTTAATAAAAAAAGATAACTTTTTGAAAAGTTGAACTTATTTTTTAAATCCTTTGTTTTTACGCTTAGGGATTCAGAAAGACTGTAACAATCTTATTTTTCTAAACTGCCAAGTGCTTGTGTTCAGAAATTATATATATATATATATAATTCTACAGATTTCTGTGTAGTTTTGAAACTCTTTGTTTTCATTTATACCCTTCTATTTGCTAGAATTCTATCAAAGAGCTGTAAGCTTCTGTATACCGACTGTATGAAATTGTGTAACAATGCAGCTGCATAAGAAGGCTGGTGTTATTTTTTATTGGAATTGTTAGAGTGATCTCATCCTTACTGTTATGCCATGCAAGATGTATGTAAAGAAGTCAGATCATTGTTTTGAAAGGCTGGACAGTGTTACGTGACACTTCCTAAAAACTTGTAACTGAAAGTTAGGAGATTTTACCCTAGAAATGGTGCCATTTTGGAGCCTTTTCCTGTCATTTATTCACACTGTTCAGGATCAGAATTATAAAATCAACCAGGTTGGAAGAGACCTCCAAGGTCATCCAGTCCAACCTAGCACCCAGCCCTATCCAGTCAACTAGACCATAGCACTAAGTGCCTCATCCAGTCTTTTCTTCTTCATATTGCGTGGGAAATACTGAAAATGAGAGCCTATGGTGTGTGAATAGCAGTGATAGAATAAAGCAATTTTTAATGAAGAATGAGGCCTTTTAACCAGTTAAAAGGCTATATTTGAGAACAACTTTTTGCATTTTCTGCACTGTGTACTCCTGTGCATTCTGGATTTATCCAGAAAGCTGTAGTGAAATATTGCAGAAAATAGCCTGATTTCATTCTTCAGAACAGCACTTAAGAGTAACTCACAATCTTGGCTTCTCTACATCTGCAAAGCAGAGGACCTTGCCTTGTACCTTGGCTGTGGTGTAACATAGAAGGATTCTGCTCTTTGCCTGGAAAATGCTCTGTATTGCTCAGCCTTGTCAGCAGCATAGTGCTGTTAAAAAAAGTGCATAGTTAAAAAAAAATCTGATTCTGCAAGACTTGCTGGGGAGATAGAAGTCAGCTTGGATCCTCTGTGATCAGGCCATATTATTCCAAAAGTTTATCCCTTGATGACAAATAAAATATTGATGTGGCTTAGCTGTTTGCCAGTAGGATAAAGAGACTGGAAATTCCTCAGCCCAGGCTCTAGCCCTGTGACTGTTCTGTGATGCTCTACTGCTACCAATGAACAATGCTGAATGACATGATAAAGTCAGAGCATTTTACTGCATGTGTCTTTTTTTTGTAATGGAAATATATTTGATGTTGCAGTTATAATGCAGTAAATAAACACAGTTTTTTTCTTTTTAAGGAATTCTAAATTATTCTGTGGTGTGGTTTCACACTTTTGCTGTGCTTATTTCTCATCATCAGACTATCTGGGCTGACCTAGAACCACCCAGAACACGTGAAGCAAGGATAAAATTTGCTGCTGCCTGCCTCTAGAATCGTAGAATCAACCAGGTTGGAAGAGACCTCCAAGATCATCCAGTCCAACCTAGCACCCAGCC
>WAAF01017359.1:281516-346869 GCA_013400475.1 Tricholaema leucomelas | reverse complement strand
AACCTCCCTTGTCCTACTGGCCACACTGTTCCTGATACAGGCCAGGATGCCATTGGCTTTCTTGGCCACCTGGGCACACTGCTGGCTCATCTTCAGCCTACTATCTACCAGTACCCCCAGGTCCCTTTCCTCCTGGCTGCTCTCCAGCCACTCTGTCCCCAGCCTGTAGCGTTGCTTGGGGTTGCTGTGGCCAAAGTGCAGAACTTGGCCTTGTTAAATTTCATCCCATTGGCCTCTGCCCACCCATCCAGCCTATCCAGGTCCTTCTGTAGGGCTCTCCTGCCTTCCAATGGATCAACACCTGCTCCTAGCTTGGTGTCATCAGCAAACTTAATGATGCTGGACTCAATCCCCTCATCCAGATCATCAATAAACCTGCTTTCTGCTGATGTGGCACTGGAAGCAGTTGTGCTGAATGTACCTACTTGACTCTGGCCCCAGAAGATTTAATAGAAAGTGTCAGTTTTCTATGACTGCACAATCATTTGAATAGAATTCTACAGGACACAAAGGAAATGTGAATTTGCTAAATCATATTGTGGTCCAGTAGGATTTCTTACACTGTTGGCTTCTACCACTCCGTGTGGGATTTCCCTCAATCCCAAACCTGCTTCAGATTTTGTGCTAATGCAAATCACACGTGGTGAGCAAGCAGTGTATTAGTTTAACCACTTCTGAGTTCTCCAAAGAGTAATTACTGCAGCATGTATGTGCAGATGCACAACTCTCATTAGCATCCAAGCATCTCATTAGCAACCTGCAGTTGCTGATTTTTTTCCTGCATCTTTATGAGAAAGACTCTGCTAGGATCTCTGACATTAAAGGGCTCCATAGGCAGTTACTGCTTAGGAGCACTGCTACAATTTTTGGTGAACCTGTGAACTAGGTTCCCTGTTGCTTTTATGAACACACTGAGCTTTATCCAGGGTCTGAGTTCCCTCAGCTATTTAGACCACGTAGTCCTGTGCTTTCCTGTGAGCTCTTTGTTATGGAGGCAGGGAATTAATGTGGCAGAGTCGGGAATTTATATAAAAAATAGAGTTATTTTATTTCCCCGAAAACCTGCCCCCAAAACTAGATACAGAAATTAATTTAGTTTTAATTAGCAGGTTCTTGGTTGGTTGAGAATGTCTACATGGATGCCACAGGTAGACTTAACTATTTTTGAAGTCAGAAGTTGGAAAAGGCTTGAGCTATTAAATGTAGCTCCCCCAATATCAAGATAGGCTGAGCCAAAGCTATTCACAGAAGGATCACGCTGGCTTGAATGGAAGGGCGGTCCACAGGCTTGTCCCCGCAGGTCTTTCAAAAGCCTCTGAGGGTCATTAAGAGCTATAAAGCTGCACAAAGGGGGTGCTTAAGGCGGACGCAGTCCTTCGGAGCTTGTCTTTCAGAGTGTCAGGGCTCCTTGTGCAGAAGCTATCCATGCGAGGGGTTGGTGAGAACTCCAAGGCAAGAACGAACTCCACGGCAGGAACACCCCAAGGCGAGAACCCCAAGGCAGGAAGTCCCCCAGTATTTATCCCCTTCCTAGACAAAGAGCCGAGTTACCACTTCCCAGGTGCGAAGCACACAGCCAAGCCCCAGCCGCGTGCAGCGCGGGCCGGCAGGGGGCACCCCTCCTGCCAGAAGGGTCCTTTGCTCCCCCCTTCACGCCTGCAGGGCAGGGCGTGGGGAACAGGTCTTTTCGTGCTTTTTTCCTCTCCCATTCAAACCACAGAGGGAGAGGAATTTTGGGGTATACAGGACACTCCAGGACACTCTTGACCACTAAGCCCCCACAAGTACAAATGCAAACACTTCAGCTTACCATATCTGTGTCAAGATCAGAGCAGTGGCTCAAAAGCAGAGAAGAACAGGAGAAGGGGATAAAAGAAGTCCAGAACTGTATGAAGAGCAGGCTATGATGATGGGACAGTTACATTCCCACAAGGGCTAGAATCACTGCATGAAAGAAACTTCTGTTCTTACTTTTTTTTTTTGTCTTTCTCCTTTGAAATGCATTTTTTTTTGTCTTGCAATTTATTTTTCATGGAGCCAGAAAGTAGGCTTCTTTGTGCATATCATGCATTTTCTTCTGGAACCAGCAAAGAAATCTGGGATGTGATTTAGTCAGACACCGTATATCGGCCAGGAAAGGCTGTTGTTCAGCACAGGGAGGAGAAAAAAGTGCTGAAGAACAGGTAAAACAGCTCGTACTTGGATGATGAATTTTATTGACCAGCTCCAGGCTACAAACAACTAAATATCAGCTGATTGGTGGGAGTTAAGACAGTCAATGGGAATTACTATAAACACTTTTAGAGGACAGTGAAATACTCTGGGCAGCTCTAAATCTCTTCAGTCAGATAGCAGAGAAACACCTGGTTTAGATAGTAACCCTGCTGCTTGAGGATGGAAGCATCTGTTTAGGTTGTAGCAGCAAAAGGTGACAAGTTCAATAAATAAAAATAATAGGGTAAGACCTTCAAGTGAAGTAAATCTGTGTAGCTTCATTGAAGCTGTTGGAACTAAGTCAATTTACAGCAGTAAGAATCTGGCTTGTAGTCAACAGGGATTTTACAGAAAGCTTAAAACCTCTCCATTTAGAGAGTTCTCCTCTGCCTTATGCCTGTGCCCTAAATTGTTACTGCACAAAAACCCTCACCAGGATAATGAGGTCGTTTTGGATATGACTGTTCATTATCTGCTTAGGTAAATTAAAGGAAAAAATGCATCACAAGCAAAGTCTTAAGTAAAAAAAGGATGGATCAAGGTTACAAAGTGAGAACTATTTGAACGAAATCAATCTCGGCCCTGGAGCAGTAATGGAGAGTAGCTTTATGGAAAAGGGCTGATGGTGTGTGTTGATGCTACACATCGGTGTAGAAGCTGAGCACTACAGCCATGAGAGAGTAAAACTGCTGCAGGGACTGAGGGTTTTTTTCTAGGTTAATATTTCAAGCTTTCTGAACTTCATTCTGTGACATAGCATGAATGCAGCCTTGGTTTCCAACTGCAGAAAAACGCTTCGATAAACACATATTGCTGGAGCAAATGAAACTGAAGGCTCATCCGGTTTTAAGAGGGATTGTAATATAATCCTCTTCAATGAATAACCCTAACAGATGTTATCAGGGTTGCTCTATACGAGTCGTGGACCTCTTGCTAAAACTCCCTCTGTGGAAGTCCAGTTCATAAATTGTCCTAATGGGCTGCCTGCCTCGTCCCATGGCTGCAGCAGCATGAAAGGAAGGTGGTTACCAGCGGCCTTGAAAGCCAGCATTACTCCCATCTGGTTTGCATTACAATGCTGCTAAATATTTCATGCTTTTTGTTTTACAAACAAATAAAAGCAAAACTAATCTTTTTGTTTAATGTTCCTTGATTGACATTTCGGTGGAGAAAAAAAGTTTGGAGTTTGTTTTGATTTGTTTTCTTTCCCCTTCAGATCTCGACATGGCTCTGCAAAAGCTTTTAATGGAAGATAGAGTAGATCCCCGTCAACTTTTCTGGTGGGCTTTTTATGGCACCACCGATACAGTAACAGATACAGGGGGGAACTAGATGATGAATGTGCTGTTCAGTCAGCTGGGATTTCTTTGCTTGCGAGGAGATAACTCGATGAAGTGCAAACAGAGACAGGGAGCAGACGCTGACTGCTTGTCAGCTATATACAGAACTATCTCTGGCTGGGACCGCTGGAAAACACAGCAGCTATTAGTACCCCTGTGCCCTTTCACAGTGCCCTGTCAGAGAGTCCCCAAGCACTGCACCAAGAGCCATCCATTAAACTGCAGAGCAGCGAGTCTTTAATCACCCCCACTTCACGGGGAGGGGGAACAGCAGCCCTGGGAGAATTCAGCCAGCATTTTAACCTCCTGCTTCCCTAAACTCCTGGTGAAGTGGATGAGGGGACACATTCCCATGTGTGCTCAGCAGCTCCAGCAGCGAGTACTGCCTCTGACCCAGCAGGATACAGACAATTCGCCTCCACACAGGGACCTTCATCGAAGGAACAGTGGTTGAGAGGATGGGGGGTGTCAGGAGCCCTCCTGGGATGTGCAGTCTCCCCTCAGGTGCCCACCTGTAGAAATGCTGAAGTCTTTGACTGGTTTCCTTCCAATCCAGATCAAGTCCCAGCACAGAGCTGGGCCTCTCAGCTGATACTTCTCTGCTCAAACAGCTGCATCAGCTGCTTTATCTGGCACATGGACAGATATCTTCTTTAGGGTGCCTGCTGGGCTGTGTTAGCCACGAGACCTAATTGGAGTGCGGGATGAAAGGTAGGAAATGTCACTCAGAAAGGACTAAATATCGACAAAAGGTAAGTACTTACTCTCTCATCCTGTTGCAGCTTGGCTCTGCAGCAGGGTGACAGTGTGTCAGTGCAGATGGTTAAATCACAACACAACATTTGACCATACAGTAGTATCTTTTATCATGCTGCACAAACAGAAATGAGTTCATCCAATTCACTTTTGAGGAAAATCCGCTACAGTTACTGTGTGATGAATTTTATCCCCCTGTCTGCTGCATCAATAATCCTAACCCTTCATAACCACTGGCCTGAAATCAAAGGCAAAACTAAGCCTTGGGAACCAACCTTAATTTTTGCCTACAAATGGACTTTATGACTTTCCTGAAGAAGACACCCAAGCAGTTAGATTGTATACTGCTTTCTGTATTACAGTTCTCATTTGTTTCTAGCATTTTCTTCCTAAGAATCTCAAGACATGCTGCCAGATTTAATTAATTCTCAGTGGTCAGCTGTGAGTTAAGTTCTTTTTTTGCCAATTACAGCCAAAATAATATCGCCAGAGCAGAAGATTGTGGTTCTTGAGCATCTCTCTGCAACAGCACACCATAGTTACACTCGGGATTGTAAAAATGTAACTTGTAATTGCCACAGTTCCTTGCATTCAATCACTTTCATTGCAGATTTGGACATTCCACTTAAAAAAAAAATCAAACCCAGCAATAGTAAGTGCCGAGTCATAAAAGCTTAGGAAATGGGTCGAATCCAGAGTGCAAGGCAGCATTACAGTGTCTGATCTGCTGTCTCTGATAATACCCTCACAAGACAAGAGCCTCTCTCTCCTTTTTTTTTCTCCTGGTTTTTTTTTTTTTTCATTCCTGAACAAATGAATTGTAGCATGTATGAAATCTCCAGAGGCCATCTGTGACTGTAATTCATTTACCCACCGTATTATGGAACAGATTTTCCAGTGAGTTCAAAACTGGGGAAAGGAGGGGGAAGGGAATAGCATGATGAGAAGGATCTGTGATCCATATCTAAAAATGAAAATATTATTCAATTGTCATATTTGATGGATAAAGTGTCTGACGCACCAGGCAAAGCCATGGCAACTAGATAAATATGTTTAAAACATTTAATTTTGATACATTAAGAATGAGTTTGAGCAGGGGCTTATCGACACTGAAGTTAAGCAGACATTTCTAAGTTCCTAAAAGCCTCTGATTTTGTTTAGTTTGGAAGAAATTTTGCTGTAGATAATGTAGAAGTGTAAGGGGAAGTTGGACTTGGTACGCAAAGGAGCAGCTCTGACAGGTCAGGGCTAGCAATTACCTTTCTTCTGCATGTTATTTTCCAAGTGCCAGCAGCCCCCACCTGATTTGCATTAGACCACATAAGGCCCCTTGGCAAACTTAGAGACCCTTGGATGCTGGTTTTGAATTGGAATTAATACCTTCATTTATGACCTTAGCTGCTACAAAAATATTTTTCTATATAGAGCACTCTCAATATTTCTGTAGTGCTGCTAACGTTCAGTAATTAGTTACACATCCTCTTGAAAAGCCAGTTGGTTATGTGGCTGTAAGCATCACATCTCCTCCCTGAGTGATTCCAAGGATGTCACTGAAGTTACAGCAGGAATGAATTCTGCCCATGGTGGCTGGCAGGGTTAGTGTTCACACTGCTTGTCCTGTTGGTACCCACTGAAGGGTTTTATGTTCTGCACTGGGTCCTGTGTTTTGTCATAAAGTGATACCATGCAGAAGAGAGGCAAGATGCAAACTTCTAGAAGTTGTTTTCAGTAGATGGCTGACCAAGAGTTATGACTGAAGGAAGAAAACATTCACTTCCAAGCAATAGTTAGGGGACTGCATCTGAGCAAAGATGAATGGGAAGGAAGGCAAGAGCAGTGACACCCAGGAAGAGCAGCTGAGTTTGCCATCTTTCTAAAATCAAAGAAAGGTGCTGCATCAAGCCTTTAGCCTGTGCCCCCTGGCGCTTGTAAGTGACATTTTCTTATAACATATTGGGCCCTGAAATATCTTTCTTCTGAGTCAGTGCAGAAGTGAGTGGTGTGGTTGATAAGACTGGAGGGTGAGATGCCAGCCAAAGAGACCTGGACGGGCTGGAGAAATGGGCTGAGAAGAATTTCATGAGCCTCAATAAAGTGAAGTGCAAGGTCCTGCACATAGGTCAGGTCAATCCTCTACATCAGTGCAGGCTGGGAGATGATGAAATTGAGAACAGTCCTGCAGAAAAGGACTTGGGGATACTGGTGGATGAGAAGCTGGATGCAAGCGCACAACATGCACTTGCAGCCCAGGGATGGCCTACTGCCTCCTAGGCTGCATCAAAAGAAGTGTGGCCAGCAGATCAAGAGAGGTGATTCTGCCACTCTGCTCTGGTGAGACATCACTCGGAATACTGTATGCAGCTATGGGACCCTCAACACAAGAGGGACATAGACCAAATGGAGGGTAGATTTAAGCTGGAC
Organism: Tricholaema leucomelas; assembly: GCA_013400475.1. Classification (NCBI taxonomy): domain Eukaryota; kingdom Metazoa; phylum Chordata; class Aves; order Piciformes; family Lybiidae; genus Tricholaema lacrymosa; species Tricholaema leucomelas. Next base: position 340,138 of record WAAF01017359.1, on the reverse strand, counting down.
ATTAGAAGGAAGTTCTTTACAATGAGAGTGGTAAAATATTGGAACAGGTTGCCCAGGGATGTAGTTGAGGCCCCATCTCAGGAGACATCAAGATCAGATTTGATGTGGCCCTGGGCAGCCTGATCTAATTGTAGGTGTTCCTACTCACTGCAGGGTGTTTTGGACAAGATGACCTTTGAGGAGCCCTTTCAACCTGATGCAGTCTATGAATCTGTGAAGACAACACATGCAGCCATTGTATTTCCCCTCCTCTTCAAAAGACTGCAGATGCACTCATCTGATCTAACTCACATGAGTGCTGTGGGGCATAAACTGAGAAGGCGCTTGGGAACAGCAGGTACCGCTGAACTGTAACAGCCTCTGGAGAGGATTCATTGATCTTCAGTTATGAAAAGCAAGCCAAGTATGTTTGCTTGGGGATTGAATGTAGCCTAATACTGCTAGTACTGCTACAACACTGCTTTCAACGTGACCATCACAGCCCATTAAGGATGAAGAAGCTGCAGATTGAATTTGTTTTTTTGTTCATGCCTTCACATCCATAGCAGATAAAAGTCCTTTGCAGACTGCCCATAGTGCTGAGTGTGGCTTTCAACTGGAGTTACTCCATACTGGCAAAACATTCAGTTACAGGACATTGTTTATACTAGCAAAACTGCATCATTTTGGCAATGTTATTTATTTTTCCAGTGAAGAACTAAGACATATTGTCAGAAATATGCTTTTACTGGTACAACCATCTCCGTGGAAGAGCTTTTTTTGCCTACATATATTTGCATACACACCACTATATTCATGATCAGCAACATTTGTAGTGCAAGAGGTTAGTAAGTAAGGGTAGTTTAGGCTTCTCTCTGTCTTAGCTCTGCTTGTTACTCTTCAAAAAACTGAGGGAGATGACAAAAAATGTGACTGCTTTGGCATCATTGCTTAGCTTACACAGGGTGGCATTTGGTCCCAGAAAACCAAAAGTCAAATAAAACCAATATTTATTCAAACCCCAAACTGTCAAAGGAAAACCCAAGGCTGAAATAAAGATGCAGCAGCAAGGTTAAAAAGTAAAATAATAGCATTTACATATGGAAAATAAAAAAAGCCAAATGACAAATGAAGTGGCAGCTTTCAAAAGGAAAGCAGGCTGAGCTGCAGATGGAAATGCTGCAGCAGAGGGAAGAGGAGGGAGCCACAGGGAGCAGGAGTATTCAGGAAGGAGGAGGATACATGCCATGCCTAGCACAGGCCTGGCCCAGCGGGAGGGCGACACAGAGGTAACAGCTTAATGCCACCACAGGCATTTCACTGAGGCACCAAACAGGGTGGAGATCTCTGTCTGGGTCACGGGTGTCCTACGGTCACTGGGAAGGCTGAGGAGAAACCCTGCTGCCCCCGGGAAATCACTGCCCAAACCTCTTTGGCTTTCATCGGTTTCGCAGTGCAGTGGTGATTACGTGCTCTGGGAATCTTGCTCGCAGGAGTGAGAGGAATTTGGGAAGGCTTGGTGTTTTCTGTGGTCAGCTGTGGGCACCTGACTTGCAAGAATACCACGCCAGGCAGGACTCAGGGTTGGAGTGAAGGCACAGGCTCAGCTGCAACCATGTGCCCCACTGGCCAATAAAGCCACTTTCTGCTGTCACCAGGGGATGCCAGTGCCACCTTCCACCCATTTCAGAACAGCCAAGATGTGGTGAGCCCTCCAGGAGCACATATGGAAAAATGGGATAATCAGGACTCCACAGTGCTTCCTACAAGTACTGGCAACTTTGGGCTGCAGCTACACGCCTTGAAGCAGTGCTGGGTTTCTCAAAGGAAAAGTAGGCAGCAGAGCAGCATGCTGTGCACTCATGATCCAGCCTAAGCATAGCAGTCAGTCTGGAGTCGCACAGCCGTGATGAGGATCTGCTGCCTGTACTTCAACCTCTTTCCTCAGAGCTGAGTAGAAAGCCAAATTGCATTCTGCTAAAAATCATGTCCAGAGACACTTTTAAATAACATTTCCAATCAGAAGTCAAGTTGCTCATGGTACGAAATTCCAAGCTGATCTTCTTCAGTTGTTGCTGCCTCACCGTGTTTAGCATCCTAGCTCTTTTGGCAGGCAGCCAGCCAAGGGAGAAGTGCTCCTGGTGCAAGAGGATGTCCAATGTCCCACAGACGAGCCTCACACAGCCTAGGCCCCATGTGCTGCTGCCAGGCAGGCTGGCTAGGAACCAACAAGGCTGGTCTCCATCAGACTTTTGGCAGAACTAACCCATACCCATAGAATCCTTATAACCAGAATTTTTCTAATGCCTCCATTTTCCCTCCAAAACCATCTTGACAGTGTTGTACTGCAAGGATGAAGCTCCTGACCTCAGCTGGCTTCTGACCATGCCTGCTGCCAGACAGCACCCACACACTCTATATTTGCCTTTGGAGCTGTCATTAGCCTCCTTGGATGGTCTTAGCCCTTCCTTCAGCCCTTTCCATGGGGTGCTGGTGAAGGGCAGCATGACTGCCTGCCAGCAGCACAATCCTCTCCAGAAGCCACTTGGCAAAGCTTGAGAAAAGCTAGAGGGAAGGAGTTTTGGAGAGTAAAGTTAAATTTCTGCTTGAACGAAATTAACCTGCATGCCTGCCATGCTGGAAAGGCAGCTGGGGAGTCTGGGTATCTCTTTTTGCTTCAGAACAGTCCTGAAACCTAAGGTTTCATCCCAGGATGAACAATCTTGCCCTCTTTTGTCTTCTTGGGGCCAAAGTTTGAGGAGAGCTGTTCCTGCTCTTTTACATGGTACCCCTTCTAATAGAATCATAGAATCATAGAATGGTTTAGGTTGGAAGGGACCTCAAGGATCATCCAGCTCCAACCCCCTGCCATAGGCAGGGACACCTCCCACTAGAGCAGGCTGCTCAAGGCCTCATCCAGCCTGGCTTTAAACACCTCCAGGGAGGAAGCATCCACAACCTCCCTGGGCAACCTGTTCCAGTGTCTTACCACCCTCACTGTAAAGAACTTCCTCCTAACATCCAGTCTAAATCTCCCCTCTTCCAGCTTAAACCCATTCCCCCTCGTCCTGACATTACTAGACCTTGTCAATAGTCCCTCCCCAGCCTTCCTGTAGGCTCCCTTCAGATACTGGAAAGCCACTCTAAGGTCTCCTCGAAGCCTTCTCTTCTCCAGGCTGAAGAGCCCCAACTCTCTCAGCCTGTCCTCATAGCAGAGCTGCTGCAGCCCTCTGATCATCTTCGTGGCTCTCCTCTGGACCCGCTCCAGCAGTTCCATGTCCTTCTTGTGTTGGGGGCTCCAGAACTGCACACAGTACTTCAGGTGGGGTCTGACGAGAGCAGAGTAAAGGGGGAGAATCACCTCCCTTGCCCTGCTGGCCACACTTCTCTTGATGCAGCCCAGCACACGGTTGCTGTCTGGGCCGCATGTGCACACTGCCGGCTCATGTTGAGCTTTTCGTCAACCCAGAGTGTCCTTGCTTTGGCAGAGTTTTACAGTGTTTTAACCACTAGTCATCTGCCTTGGTTTGCTGCTGGAGGAGCTAAATGCAGCAATTAGAAAGAACTGGCACAATGCCACAGTATTTTGTAGTGTGTTTGGCAGCCCTGTCTCTTGTCTGCCCAACGCAGGGAAGCATGTTAGCAGGAGATAGGATGCAGATAGGAATGCCCAGTATGTGCATTGATGGGTGATTTTTCCAGGAGAGCAAAAAGGGGTTTAATTTCTGATACCAGAGAACAGGGTCAATAGAAGATTTAAGCAGAAAAAGGAATTCAGACATTTTCCTTGGTGCCATTTTCCTCCCAGCCTTTGAATATGGAAGTCCACATCCTGGAGAGCTGTGTTGAATCAAGCTGGTAATCTGAGTAGCAGATGCTACTGTGAACATGGGTTTCGTGCTACCAGTATCTGGAGCTGGATATTAAATTGCTCTGGATAATTCTGCCTACATTTGGGGAAAACTCTGAGTTCAATAAAAGTCAACAGTCACTGTTTTAGGGCACAAGCAGCTCTTACTTGCATTTATGCAAATCTATTGATTTAAGAGAAGAAAGGCAGAACATTTCTACAGGCCCCCCCCCCCCCAAAGTATCTAACACCAAACGGAAATCACACTCAGATGTGTGTGCCATGCTGATCACGCTTTGCTCAGAGAAGTGCAGGTAAAAGTGCTAGCAGATGGCAGAAAAAGGATCACTTCTATTTTTAAACCCATTCATGTCTGCATATTACTTGTGAGGAGCCTGGGTGTCCAGAGGGCAGTGAGCAAACCTGGGCACTTTCATAAGCAGAAAAGTTCATAATGTTTATGAGCCAGGGTCACCTGCCTGGGATCCTGAGTCTTTCACAGACAGGCATATTCCCACGGTGCTGGGCATTCACTCAGCAGGAAGATGCCAAGTGGCAGTGGTTGGGACTGGGCTACAATCAGCAGAATGAGAGATTATACAATTTAACTTTATTTTTTTTTGAGGAGTTGGCTGATAGGACCCTCCTTGGAAAGCCCATGTTGATGGAAACAAGTTTATAGCTCCAGTTCTGGGAAGCTCTTAGTGTGTGCATACACACAGGAGGCTGTGCATGCTTCTCAAGGGAAGGCAGCAGGCTGCAGTTCTTTTGCCCGTTTCATACCAAGGCCTGAAACATTTGTGTTTAAATTCCATCACATAGTGTAAAACCTCTTCTGTTTCCACTGGTCAAAAACAGCTGCTATTTCTTCTTTTGTTTGAAATAACTAAGCAAAACAGTGTTTACTTTAATTCTCAAGAGTGTCCCAGATAATCTGTGGGATGGAGTCATCATTTTCCGTGCTCTGAAACCGCAGACTGTCATGCACAGCTGTTGGTAGTACCAAAATTGAAAGTAAGTTGCTCAGCTGAGACAAAGGCAGATAAAAGTTCTGTGTATGTTTTTGTGCAAGGAAAAGGAAGAAAGATAAAGAGGAAAGGACAAGAATAATCTTATTTTAAAAGAAATGTGAGGATTTTAGAGAATCACAGGAGGATAAAGGAATCTGAAATCTGCCAGTAAAGAGGGATCTGTTGCCTTCCTGAAGCTTGGGGATCTAATTACTCTTTCCCCCCACTTCATTATACAGCAACTATTGAAGAACATAAACAACTTTGTAGACTCACTACATGTTCCTGCCAAAAACTGTGTCCATTATCAAGTAATACATTTTCTGCTTGTGTAGTTTCGGTATGCTCTTTTGAAAACCAGTAAGTTCTCTTCTGACTCCCTTATCACATATCAGGATGCCTTGAGTCATGACACTCTGCTTATTCGGTAGATCATGTCACTTTACTTCAGTAAGCAAAACTTACAGTTCTTAGGGAGTTGCTCCTCTGTTCTGCAGTGAGGGAAGTGTTGGGCTTGCTCCTTCTATCACTAAAATACATTTAAGGTTTGCTATTGTTCTCATGAAGGCCACGAACACACAAAAGAATACTTCTTGAGACTAAGTCTCTCTGGAGCTATGCTAATTTACACCATCTGAAGTGTTTTTTTTTTGCAGCTAAAAGAAAAATCAGTGTTTGAGAGAAGCACATTAATAAGTTAAAATTAACTTTAAAATCTATCATAGTTCAAATCACCCTGCCTGGCTGTGCTGCTACACCGTGTTTGTGTATCATGAATCATGGTCTCTGATAGGAAATAACTCCAGATTTGTCAGACAAAAATAATGATTCATTTTTAAAAAATCAAATACAAGAAGCCATTTAAAATGGTGCAGCTGCACCCCAGTATCTTCAGAGGACAGTCAGTGCCAGCCCTTCCTCTTGAACTGTTCCCAGCAGCATCCCAGAACCATGCTCGTTGGCCATGTTGACTGTCACAGCAGGTTGATCACACAGATGACCACAGAGTGGGAATGGTGCTGCAAAATGTAGCACTATAAATGCATTTTAGAGGCCCACGTTCAGGTAAGTATGTTGACCTCTGATAGCAAAACCTGAGAGGGCCTTGCTTGGTGATAGAATAAATGCAATAATAACAAAAGGTTTGTTAAGAGTGAAAAAATATCCACTATTTTGTGCTTAGAGGGAGAGCCTTTTATTTGCTTGAAATAACTCATAAATGTGAGTTGTGTCCTTAAGAATTTAGCTACTTGGTTTCATTTAAGAAAACTTGAAATTGCTATTTTTAATGTGTCCCACATTGTACTCTACCATAATGGTACTTGAGTTTTTATTGTTATTTTAAGGTATCCAGACATTTTAGTCCGGTGGGGGATGAAACACCAACCCTCCCTGTATGATATATCTTCTATCTGCAGATTTGCCATAAAAAAAAAAAAAAAGAGGGGTGGATGGGTTTGCAATAAAAGAGTCATAGAAATGCAGAAAATTGTTCTGATTTATTTTTAAAAGATGTTTCTTGTTAGGACCTGTCAGTTATTACAGCCTCCGCTGCGTGCTGAGCGTCCCACATTCACGCCGAGGTTATTAGTGGCCATCCCATGCACTCCATGCCCCCATCTCTGTTACTCCATGAATCTCCAGGATGAGATTCATGGCTCCTCCCAGCTGCAGTCTCTCCTCTCAGACATCCTCTTGACACGTGGAAAGAGAGCAACATTTAAGTCTGAGCCACTGCTAGACGGCTAGACAGATGAAGCTGGATGTGGACAAATAGTCCGCTTTAGCAGCAAATACTTTGGCTTTGGCATAATTAAGGCTAGGCTTAACTTCTCATAGCAGATGGGGCCAGGAAGTTCCCTTGTGAGATCTGGAGTGACCCATATCTAGCTCGTTATGTTCCTAGAAATAAGAATGAATATTTGAGATAAGATCTCTTTCAAAGTTTGTGTCATTGTCCTCACAGAGAGACAAGGAGGGGCCACAGGCTGCCTTGCACAGGGTTACCCAGCAGCAAAACGGGATGGGAGAGCTTTTGCTGAGCCCAGCATCCTTCCTGGCCCAGTGTTGCCCCAGAGAGCTGTGCAGTTGATGCTCTAAGGAGAGAGATGCCTGAGACAGAATGATATTTCTTACTGTATTTTTAGACTACTAATAAAATAAATGCAATAGAACAGCTTTGTAACTACCTTTAAGCAAATATCCACATCTACCAGCATCAGAAGCATTAGATCCTGATTTAAACTGAATCTGCATCTTGTATTTGATTTTGTTTTTGTTTTTTTTAAACTGGGTTAGGCTAAAGCTGCAGCACGTGTTTGTGAGAGGTGACAGGGCTTTATGAATGCCTCTAGCACTGGAAAAAACTCAATCAGAATTACCTTTATTACACACAGGATATGTTCTTCATCTGGGAAAGACAACTTAAACAAAGGGTGGATTTTTATGTCTAATAAAGCTCTGGCTGTGACCTAAACTTTTCCTGCAGTTATTTAGAGTAGCTCTTTCCTGTGTGGATTCTCTAATGTGTGAATCCTCTACCTTTCTGCTTATTTAATACAGAAATTGCAGGACCATCCTGTCTTTGTGATTTCTCCTCCTTGGTCAAACCTGGCTGTAACTGGACCATGAGTTCAAAACTTATTACAGGAAGTGCAGGCAGAGATGCACAGACATACACACAGAGTGTTATCACATAAGCCTTTTCATCCAAGCTAAAAATAGAAAACTGATGAAATACCCAAAAAATTACTTGTAAAGATTAAGCTTAGGCTGGAGACAGTTTTTGTGTTTTTTTTTCATCTCTAGTATTAACCATCAGTATTTTGCTGCCTGCTCTCAGAATGCCTATGGGGTGTATGATAACCTACTGGCCCCAGCAGTGGTTTCAGTGATATGAACACCAGGCAACTGTACCACAATCTCATTACCTGAAGGACTAGCACATCCTTGCACATCATCCCTTCTTCATAAGCCTCTCCAGCAAATGCCACTGGTCCCTCACTTACATGTTTTGATATCACAAATAACCATGGAAACAGCAATAAGCCATCTCAGATCGGAATTTCTGTTGAAATTTACATCAAAATCCCCACAGTAGGGCCCCTACAGGGGCTGGGAGCCTGCGGCATCAGTACTTTGCTGACCTGCCTGCTAGTGTATGCCACTCTCTCCCCATAGAACCTTATTTTGGACAATCACAGTATCACAGTATCACAGTATTACCAAGGTTGGAAGAGACCTCATAGATCATCAAGTCCAACTCGTTACCACAGAGCTCAAGGCTAGACCATGGCACCAAGTGCCACGTCCAATCCTGCCTTGAACAGCTCCAGGGATGGCGACTCCACCACCTCCCTGAGCAGCCCATTCCAGTAGCCAATGAACCTACCAGCCTGTAAGAAACCAAAATCAGTGTACCCCAGTGTAGCACAGCTCAAAAAAACAAATATCATTGGGTCAGTATATTAAAGAGTAGCTTTCACAGGCATGCAACCTGCTTTTCTTTGTCTACCCAAAGCCTAGGATTCCTCAGTTTTGCACAGAATTATTTCCATTTCACCTGCTGCTCGCCACTAAGGTGTAGTTGTTCTGCCACACAAAACAGAGATGGCTGAAGAAAAGCACCCAGATTGCCTCAAAAAGGCCCTAAATGCGAGGAAAACATTAATTTTTTTCTTTTTAATTTAAAAAGGCAGGAGATGTATCTCAGCCAATACAAACATGTAAGAAACTGCAAGGACTCAGAAGAGAAACCAGATTGCTGTTGAAATAGCTGGTTAACATTTTGTCTGGAAGCATAGCTTCAATAAAATAGGTAAGGAAACCAACTAAGGACCCCCAATGGCAAACATATTTATTGAGAATCCAATAAAAGTCTCAGAACAAATAGCCTGAAGGACCTGTAGACACAGCCTCTGCTGTAATAAAAAGGCGTACAAGGCATCAGGGAAATGCTAAGGGAAAAGGGCTGCTCCATGAGAAAACCAAACAGGAGTCCCAGAGCACAAGGCCTGGAGACATAGGCTGGGATGTAATAAAATAACTGCCACTGGGGGAAAAGAAAGAAAAATAAAACATCTAACAAAGGCACAAAGAAGCCCCAGATACCCCAGCTAGTCTAGAAAATCACCACAAGTTGCTGTAAAAACACATGGGGAAATAGGAAAAGAATAATGGCTGCAAAGTGATCGACTCCTTCAGGTACCTAAAGGCAGCAGCATAGGCAAATGTCCACAGGAAGCCATGTCAGCTGCAGTAAACTCCGAGGGTGCCTAGGAGACAAACCTGTAAAAGGTGACAAAAGAGTGGCCTCAAAGGGGCTAAATCTCTGCACTGGAGAGAGATTTGCATTAAATGCAAGCCCCCACGTTGCACAAAGCTGAGATTTTTGTTTGCTTAGAGAAACTTTTTAGTGGCTACAAAAAGATGCTAGATGATTTCGGTTAAAAGTTAACAGGAGAAACTGGTTTCAGAAATATTTTGTTGGCTCTAAGGGTTCAAGCTGTTCCTACTTACAGTGAATTTTCAAGTACCATAAAAGCAGCTAGAAAATGAGCAATTATTGTCAAAGTCATTGTCATGTTCAGTACTGTTAATGAAAAGTATATAAAATAAGGGTTTTCAGGAACAAGCAAGATTTTTTTTATTAAGGCAAATGTGTAAATTGAAAAAGAAGGTGATTTTCATTTCCTGGCTTCAGTCACACACTGCAGGTCATGGTCATAAAGGAACGGTTGCCTGTCACAAGGCAAGGACCTATATTCTCAGTCTTGTGCTACTGCCTGGAAGTCTGGCCTGCTAACAGAAGGCATGCATGGACAGAGCAGGTTCAGGCTGGCATCTCAGCAGCACATCTTCCTGGCTAGTGTGTCTTGCTGCAGAGGCTTGTGTCAATATAGGTAGGTCTGCCACAGACATTTCTCCTCACTGCCCCTGATTCTACCATCAGTGAGCAAGGGGAATGTGTGACACTTCTGCATAAGTTTGGGCAAGGATGCTCTCAGGACAACTCAAGGTACAGATGTCACCTATTTGTGCCACCTATTTTTGAGGAACATATATATATATGTTCCTCAAAAGAGCTGTGGCACACACTCATGCTACAGTTGTAATGGTTCTACAGCTGATATCTTCGAGTATGTTTATAAATTCATTCATGCCATGCTTTGAGGTTTTAATTTTTTATGGAAAAAAAAATGTATATACTTCTCCTGGAAGAACTGCAGAGTTAATTTTGTTAGAAATGTCCTAGAAGTTGGTGGTAACAAAACGTTTTGCTATTTATAAGCCTCTGAAGTAGGAGACATTACATTGACAGTGCTAAGTCAGGCCCATGAATCCACTCATCAAGTTTTACTTTACACTGCAGGCAAAGAAGTATGTGGTTTTTTCAACAGCTCTTCTGCCACCTCTTTGTCAGCTGCATTGCTTGCATCGATCCTTCTAAATTGCCAACACTCCTGGAATTGTCCTTCCTGAAGTGGGCATCCTGGGCTCCAACAGTCCTAAGGGTTTGCTCAGCATATGATAGAGGATGACGTTTTTAAGAGTTCTGAATGACTTTTCAGCTGTGCAGAGCTAGATCTCTCCAGCTCACATCAATACCTTGGAGCAGATTTTGTGCTCCTCAGGTTGCTCTCAGTGTCACCTCCTGCCAGAGAGGCTTCAACTTATAGCCACTTTGTCCATTCATCAGGCCGCCTGATGCCCCAAGAAGTTTCCATGCTATGCCATGAAGTGCTCTGAGGACATGGCAGTGTCTGCAGTTCACAAAGCCATACATGCAGGGGTGCTCTCATCACGTGCAAAGCTGGAAGCGAGGAAACCCAAAAACACCAGTTACAGCAAAGACATTAAGCTTTATGTCTGTAGTCCAACAGAGTGGTGAGCTGAGCTCATTCCAAGTCTCTTGCTAATCTGGTGCTCTCATGGGTGTGAAATATTATCAGCTGTGAGAGTTATTAACCAGCGTTAACCAGGTAGTGCGTGCACTGAGCTATGTTTAAGGTTAACTGTGCCATTAAGGGCTTACAAAGTCAATTAAAGATTTTAGTGCTCAGCAGTTAATGGTTAATTTCTGCAGATGTCCTGTTTCCAATTACTATTCATATATAATGTAAACAGCATGGCATCACACTTCAACTCAGACAGACTGATTTTTTAATATATTTTATACCAGCAGAAGGTTTCACTTACTTGTGTAATACCCAATATTTAGTATTCAAGGAGTGTCTTTGAAATCCCTCTTAAACCCCAAGCATTTTCACCTTTCTTTTTCTATTATTATCACCACTCCCCACCTCACTTGTGCTCATCCGACCCCACAAGGGTATGGAGGTGTTCTCCATGTTGTGCCATGACCCTGTTGCCCAACTGGGAGGATGACATGCCTAGAAACGGCCCTCCAGGTGCCCACAGCCAAAGGGAGAAACTTGGAGGTTTTCTTTATTCTCTTTTTGGAAATGATGTGGGAAGCGCATCTCCTCAGTGTACTGAGAAGCTCAAATGCGGACTTAAAAGCCTATGTTTGAGCCTGCTGAGTTTGGAAAATTTTAAGCAACAATGACCTTATTGTAAGACTGACTCTGATAAGATTTGACTAAACCTGCAGATGGAGTTAACTGGAAAGTTGTAAGTCCTGGAGTTACACCCAGGTGGAAGGAAACCTGCTACTCTCAGTAAAGAGTGAATAAATCAACTCTCAGCTAATGAGACAAATAAATTCATAACTGGAAGCTGCATTCTTAGCAACTCACCCATTAAGAAAAATCAATTCCTTTCCATACACGCAACTGTGATATTCCTCCTGAGAAATACCTTCAGTTCCATGAAGAACATGAACACATACCTAACTCTGCACATGTGAGTAAATCTAGGCTTATCATTAAATTTAAGAATATAATTACATTGAAATTAAATATGAAATGCCTTAGGAATTACTCATGAGCTTGAAATTCAGTAATTTAAAGGCAACGTTGAACGAGGGCCTGTGGGAGAAAAGGACACAGGGAGACACACATCACACCAGGCTTTCAAAATCCTCTGAAGCACTTTCAGCCATCTGATGTTATTAAAGAGACATGTCTTGCCTCTCCTCCATGCCATGCTCCCCCAGTACTGCAATCAACCATTGTAGTTTGGTCAACTGTATCAGAAAACTGATCTGTACAAAGCCCAACCCGACAGAAAACCCAACCATGTTCAGACAGATGTGTGGCCACAAAACTGCAGGTGCTGGTGTGGGAGAGGGATGAGAACATTGAGTGATTCTATCTCTTTCGGTGGCTGCAGGGTCTTTGGCTGGTCAAGCTGACATGGAAACTTCATGTGCCCTCAGAAACTATTACAAAGTTTGTGTCCTGTGGAAAGTCTTTGCAATCACTTCTGGTTTGTTCTACTGCATGTGAAATCACAGCTGTTTGACTCATTGTTTCAGATAAAGGAGTTTTTTGGAGAATATGTAAGGAGATATTGTTCTTCAAGATTCACAGAAGTATAACACTGGTACCTTTAACAGATACACAAGCTATAGTCTGTCTCTGCAGAAAAGGTGTGTGCCACTCGATGGCAGACATCTACCTTTTCTTAAAAGAAACAATACCAGGAGTCATTAACTGTGGGGTAAGTGTACTTAGCCATTGTAAACTGGAAAAGTTCTGAACAAGAGTTAACAGAAAAGAGATTGAGCTAGCAAACAGAAAAGAAGTAATGCTAAGTGCAAATGATGGTGTATCTAAAACTTCTCATGGATGGAGACAGACAACAGGTGGCTGCAGCTTGGAATTCATCTAGACGTTCCTGAAATACACAGCGTACTTCTTAGGCTAAGTGGCAGGGGCATTCTTTAACCTTGTCACGTCTCACAGAAATACAGACTATTAGGTGCCTCTAAACATACCACGATGAGCCCCCCAAATATGAAAGACCAGCACACACAAGCCTGTAAATGGAGAGCACATGAGGGGAGGAATGAGGCATGTATGGCAGGTATTCCTCACATCCTTCAAGAAACTGCTGATTGACATTCACATGCGCCATGCAAGTACAAGCAGTGAAGAACAGATCCAAAAACATAGAGTTTATCTATTGAAAGACACTGTGTGCTTGAATTTAATTCAAGCAAGTGAAAATGGGGGAGCAAACAATTCTGCTTAAGGAGCTGCTTCCACTTAGAGCTGAGCACCTAACTGAAGACATCTATTTTTATCAGGCATTTATTTTACAACAGCAGTGGTGCCTCTAATCAAGACCAGGCCACCAAAGCAGAGAATAACTCCAGCTCCCTAAAAAGAGAGAAAATAAACTGAGGAGTTGAAAAGGTTTCACAGATCTCATAGGATTTTTCTTTGTTTTGTTTTTTGTTTGTTTGTTGGTATGTTTTTTTTCTCCTTGGAAACTCACAAAAACACTTAAGTGGATGGCAGAGTCTCACTAATACCTTGTTTAATTTGGCAACCACCAATTCACATGTAATTTCATTACAGCACCTTGAATGTTTGGGGTTTGTTTTGTTTTGTTTTTACAATGGTTTTTGCACCTTTAACAACATGTTGATTATTGTGCTTTGAAATTACTCACTTCTTTAGGAAGAACTTATGTGAAAATTTCATTTAGAATTGCAACACCTGGAGAAAATCAACATCAAGTGACTTGTAGGCACTTCTAAACAGGAAATACTCCATTTATTTTTTTAGCTGTGTTTGTGTAATAAAGTCTAGCATCCAAGTGTGAGCAACACATTTTCTTGTTTTATTAAACAGCATGAAAGGATTTATTACTTCTCCACTGAACGCACTTCTGGCACCAAATGGAGCTGGACAATAATTGTCGGGCACTGGGTTTAACATTATGAGAAAACACCTATGGTGAAGTTAGAGTTTATTGCATAATGAAAAATACACCTAGATGGTGAGGCTTCCTTTGAGAATTTGCTTGGTGAGTATAATCTCAGGTACTACTGCTTAACAAATTGGATTCTTTGAAATAGAAATTAAAGTACTGAAATACTATCTAAGGTGGCTACTTTTCTCTCCCTTCTCCAGTTATGTGAAGTTCCTTGAGAAGGAAATAAAAATAGAGGGAATGGAGTATATTTCTTTTATCATTCACTTTTACCACTTTTACCTAACCTAACAGATTAGATCTGAGATGCTCTCAAAGAGCAGTGTACCATGATTGGGACTTTCCTTTTGCTCTCCTCTGACCTGACTCAACTGCACTGATTGCCTCTGGTCCTCTGGTCCTACAGCAGGCTGGAGCCAGGTGTGGAGAACTTGCTTCTCTGTTTTATTTCCTATCTGTGAAAGTGAGGGTACACCATACAGGGCAGGAGCCTTGAAGATGGGCTTGGCTGGAAAGTCTGTTTTGCAGGTGGGCAGTGTGCTGATACTATTGGGAATTCCCCAGAAATAGAGACTGATGAGAGAAGGGAGAGCTGCAGTTGATAAACAAAGTCCTGCTCTTCAAGATGATAAGTAGAGGGAGTCGACCTTCATTGCTCTGCTCTGAGTTCTCTGCACTTCATGTATGCAAATTTACCAGGACCTGAGCAAGGCCTTTGACACTGTTCTGCACCACATCCCGGTCTCTAAGCTAGTGACACATGAGTTTGATGAGTGGACCATGAGATGGATAAGGAACTGGCTTGGTGGCCACACCCAAAGAGTGGCTGTCAACGGGTCCATGTCCAAGTGGAGGCCAGTGACAAGTGGAGTCCCTCAGGGATCAGTCCTGGGACCAGTCTTGTTCAACATCTTTGTCGGTGACATGGACAGAGGCATTGAGTGCACCCTCATCAAGTTTGCTGATGACACCAAGCTGTGTGGTACAGCAGACATGCTGGAGGGAAGGGATGCCAGCCAGAGGGACCTGGACAGGCTGGAGAGGTGGGCACAAGCCAAGCTCATGAGGTTCAACATGCATCTGGGTCAGAGCAATGCCAAGCAGGCTGGGCAGTGACTGGCTGGAGAGCAGCCCTTTGGAGAGGGACTTGAGGGTGCTGGTGGATGAGAGGCTCAACATGAGCCAGCAGTGTGCACTTGCAGCCCGGAGGGCCCAGCAGGTCCTGGGCTGCATCAAGAGAAGTGTGGCCAGCAGGTCGAGGGAGGTGATTCTCCCCCTCTACTCTGCTCTGGTGAGATCCCACCTGGAGTACTGTATCCAGTTGTGGAGCACCCATTCAAGAAGGAAGTGGACATGCTGGAGTGTGTCCAGAGAAGGGCCAATGGGATGATCAGAGGAATGGAGCACCTCTCCTGTGAGGACAGACTAAGGGAGCTGGGGCTGTTCAGCCTGGAGGAGGCTCCAAGGTGACCTTATTGTGGCCTTTCAGTATCTGAAGGGGGCTCACAAAAAAAGCTGAGGAAGGACATTTCAGGCTATAAGGTAGTGACAGGACTAGGGGGAATGGAGCGAAGCTGGAGATGGGTAGGTTCAGGCTGGATGTGAGGAGGAAGTTCATGAGAGTGGTGAGAGCCTGGAATGTGTTGCCCAGGGAGGTGGTTGAAGCCTCATCCCTGGAGGTGTTTAAGGCCAGGCTGGATGGGGCTGTGGCCAGTCTGATCTAGGGTAGGGTGTCCCTGCCCACGGCAGGAGGGTTGGAACCAGATGATCCTTGTGGTCCCTTCCGACCCTGACTGATTCTATGATTCTACGAAATGTGCCTGTGCAAGTGCCTGGAAAACAGGAGTGTCAGAGCTTTATGCTCTTGCAATGCTGCCACAAATGACTGCCCTGGGCCCAAATACAAAAAAGGCTCTGCGGTCCTGGGCTGACAAACTCTCCCCAAGCTCTCAATGGAACAAAGCAACACCCAGTGTATGATTTGTTTTCCACAGAGATGGGGCAGTGCATCTGCCCCAGGTTTTGGGTCGACTAATGAAAACGCTCTGCCGTTGACCGCCTCCCTTGGAGCACGACAGCTGGCTCCAGCCGGCACTGCGTGATCTGCCCTCTCTGGCCTAGGGGATCACAGGTGGGCCTGGTCCTCCTAACGGAGGGAAAGACTAAAAAGCATCTTTCTGAAAGTTAGCACAGTGTTTGTCTCTTACACCCCCTTTTAGTGATCTGTAAATTAGTACGTTGAATTATAAGCCCGAAACGTCACTGTTTTCCACACGGTGCCTCCTCGATCCCTGTGCTGCCTTCCCACACACGAATGCCACCTTTAGACGTTCGCATAGCGTCCCGAAGCAAGCCGAGATGCTGGTAGGCGCCAGGAGAGGGCAGCGGTGCCCAGGGTTGGGCGGCTGCCCGAGCGGAGCGGTGAGCTCCCGGCAAAGCAGCAGGCGGCTGCGGCCTGCCTGGCTGTAGCTGCGCCTGCCCGGCTGTAGCTGCTCCTGCCCCCGCACCAGGCAGCGCACACACGGGGCCTTCAGAGCGATTTTCTGCAGCAACGCTACAGACTGTATATCACGGACTATAGTGATAGGCCGAGAGACGATGTTTTCAAACTGAAAGGGGATAGATATAGACCTCATGAGGTCTAAAGTGCAAGCTCCTGAACCCAGGCTGGGGGAACACATGGTGCCAACAAAGGCTGGGGGTGTGATAAGATCAAGAGCAGCCCTGTGGAGAAGGATTTGGGGCTGTTGGTGGACAAGAAACTGGACATGAGTCAGCAATGTGCACTTGCAGCCCAGAAGGAGAGCTGTGCCCTGGGCCATATTGAAAGAAATATGGCCAGCAGGTCGAGAGAGGTGATTCTGCTGTTCTGATCAGGTGAGACCTCACCTGGAGTACTCTGTCCAGGTCTGAGGCCCTCAACACAAGAAACGCACAGACCTGGTGGAGTGTGTCTAGAGGACCACAAAAATGATGAGAGGGCTGGAACACCTCTCCTATGAAGAAAAGCTGAGAGAGTTTGGGTTATCTGGCCTAGAGAAAAGAAGGCACCAGGGAGACCTCATAGTAGCTTCTTGGTAATTAAACGGGAGCTTATAGGAGAGATGGGAACAACTTTTTTAGCAGGGCTTGTTGCAACAGGATGAGGGTTAATGCTTTAAAACCAGGTTCAGACTCGATACAAGGAAGAATTTTGTTTTTACAGTGACCGTGGTGAAACAATGGAGCAGGTTACCCAGAGAGGTGGTAGAAGCCTCATCCCTGGGAACATTCAAGGTTAGGTTGGACAGGGCTCTGAGCAACCTGATCTAGTTGCTCGCTGCAGGTGATTTATACTAGGTGACCTTTAAAAGTCCCTTTCAACTCAGCCCATTCTTTGATTCTTAATAGCATTTGTTGGTTACTTCCACTTGCTCCTTGTGAGGATGCTTTTCATTTGTGCACACAGCACTCACTGGCAATGCATGAGAAGTACAGGTGAAGCAAACCGAGATCAAAAGGAAAACCTCATCTGTTAGTCTATGCTTCCTGCATTCACTGAAGGAAATAGAAAATAATAGCTGGTGACTATAGCAAAAAGTAATATAAAAGTCCAAATTGTTTATGTATTTGCACATTAGTTTCTTGATACAGGAAAAAAAAGCTATTCATGCAATTAATGTTACCACCATGATAATCTCACTGTGGCACATTTGCTGTATAGAACCAGAAATCATAGAATCATAGAATCAGTCAGGATTGGAAGGGACCACAAGGGTCATCTAGTTCCAACCCTCCTGCCACGGGCAGGGACACCCTACCCTAGATTAGGCTGACCAGAGCCTCATCCAGCCTGGCCTTAATCACCTCCAGGGAGGGGGCTTCAACCACCTCCCTGGGCAACCCATTCTAGGCTCTCACCACAGTAAGATCTTTCGGTTCTACCTCAGTCATGTAAGCTGCAGGATATTACAATCTTATGAACGTGCAGATAACTGACATTTTGAGGAAAATTGTTATAATCAATAGATATTATAGGATCTAGACCTAATTACAAATAATAAGGACATTGCAAAAATAGGGATACTTTCCAAGCAGTTTTTAAATTTGTCTGGCAAAAACCAGGTAAGGCCACCCTAAATGCCATTTGCAATATGGTTTCAGGCAATTCTGAAGTTGATTTGGAAAATGTAATCTAAAATTTGTATCATATAACTCACAACATCAGGGAACTGAGATTGTATTCGTGTGATCCTGCTCTGAACATGACACTTTGATTTAAAAAAGGAAAATAATACCTAAACCTAGGAAATTAAATGTGAGAGAGGTAGTCAGAAAATGTCCTGAAAACAATCTTTCTTTAATATTATAGATATGTATGGGAAATGAACGGCAAAGTTTTGATGCAGCTCTTAGAGCCTTCTTCATTAGCTTCATAATTCTGACTCCTCACAGATCACAAATGTCTCCTTGCAATCACGCTCTGGAGTCACTAATTCAGGGTATCAAGGCCTTCATTTAGGTGGGAGACAACTCCTTACATGTATTGCAGTTGCATGCAAGGGGTGCACCACTGTACAAATCATAGACTGGTTTGGGTTGGAAGGAATGAGGGCCTATTCCTATGGAAAAATGCATCTGGAATTCAAGCTGTTGCTTATATTTATACTTGGTCCATTTTTTCATACAAGTGTGATACCAGTGATAATTCCTGGGAAACTAGACAGCTCTGTGCCTGAAGCAGTACAAGCAGAAAAACCTAGCCTGATAACTCTTACCAGTGAAACAGAATTCTGGTAGGAGTAAAAATAATTACAAGCATCTTAAAAAATGTATCTGCTTCCAAGTTTCCACACAAAATTCCAAAGCTGGCACTCTTATCGTATTTAAACAGACTGGACATTGTTTCTATCTGACAACTCAGCAAAGCAGCTAAGCATGTGCTTAGATATGAACAACAGCAGGGGTGGAGGGAGGGAGAAAAACATGGTCAAATGTAGCAGTCCTTTCTAGGTGGGCCTATACACTGAATGTATTTTGGAATCAGGAGATATTAATTAGAAATCAGGTAATTGCATCAGGGTTAGCCAGAATATATTACCTCTCAAGAGGAGACCAACATGGCATTGGCAAAACAATGCCAGCCTCCAAGTCAAGTCCTCTCCAGCATCATCCCCATGGAATGAATATGGCAATAATTCCATCCTCCCAGGGTCTGGAACCTTTGAAAGAAGTGGTTAATTGCTTCTCAGCCTTTGTGACACAGAGTAAAAACTCTAAAAAACAAAACAAAACAAAACAAAACAAAAAAAACACCAAACCAAACAGCCCAGTGGAGAAAAAAGCAGGCTTTAAATATTTACACAGGCTGCTTGGCAACAAATCGCATGTGCTCTTTGTAAAAACAATGAGTTCTCATAGAATACATCGTGTTTGTGCTGGGTGTGAATGGCTCCCCACCTCAGTGGCTGGTCTGTGGGAAGAAACAACGAGAGATGTGTTGTATTGTGCATTGTATGCTGCTGCTCCATTACTGAGAAAGATGGAGTTGCCAGAAGTTGAGATTGGAAGCAGGAATAAAGCTGTGGCTTTTACAGTACATGAAATGCATTAGATGAGACTTGATGATGCTGGTAGTTGTGCACTTAAGGCCACTGCTGTGTGGTGTAATCCACACACGCACAACTTGGTGCTCCTGAATTATGACAGATGGCAGCAGGCCTGTCTCTTTAGTCTCAGGACATTAGCAGTGTATCCAGTATTTTTCCCTCAGAAACGGTGTCTACTTGCCAGCAGTAAGGAAGCTATTAAACAGATTGTAAACCTTTCCCTATCAGCTGAGAACTGATTTAAAATTGATATATTATGTGTTCAGCTTTGCAAGAAAGACAGAGCATGTCTGTGCTTGCAGCTGCTCAAAGATCATTGAAATTAGCATAGAAAATGATGAGATTTCTAAAAACATTAGGCACTATGTACTTTTTCTTCTCTTTACAGTTTTATTCTCACTCCATTTTAGCCCTTTCACCTTTTGATGCAACTGAAGCATGTTTTCTTAGGTTTCTTACACTGCTGCTAAAGCCAAAAACGTACTTAATGCTCCATACCCCAAGTTCTCTTCCTGGCAGGAAAATGGACTTTTAAGTGAATATCATTTGTAACAACACTGAGAAGAGAACAATGAGGACTTCTGGTGTTGGGTTTGCAATTCCTTCCATAACCTAGTGAGGTTATACCATTTTCCTGCAATGATGGCCTTAGGTTAGGACCACTGGAGCCATTCCTGGTGAGGGTACAGAAGTTAAGCAGATGCAATACCAACTGTGTTGCTCTGGAAAAGGATGTAAAAGAGATGTGAACATAGGTGTATCTGATACCCTTCCTTAAAATACACATGAATAAAAACTTTGGACACTGTTACTTCACTTTTATCAGTTAAAGTATAGCCATTACTTTCTGTTTACACAGATAATAATGAAAGCATACAGCTTTCCTGAAACTTCCTCCCCATGAAGACATGTGAGTCTAGATGCTCATAGGAGCTGGGACAGTAGGGCACAGTAAGCTAACAGCATCCAGTTCTGTAAGATAGGATGAACTGAGAGAAGTTAAGCTACTTCCATATGATCATGTATGCCCTAAGCCAGACAGAGTCAAAGGCAAAGCCAAACTAGTGTCCTGATTTTCCAAATTCTGGTGCTTTGGATTCAGTGAATGATGATAACTTCCCATGGGAGTGTAGCTTTTTGTATTTTAACTCTCAGAACATACCTAATCTGGAAAAAAGAGCTCTCAGAAAGTGTCATCCAGTAGCAGGGCAGCCACTACCTGAACCTCTCTGCAGATACCTTTGAATGTTATGAGTCTTTGTAAATTGCATGAAAGCAGCATGAGGCAGTGGCTCCTTGTGCACAGAGGTGTACAACTGGTAGAGATAGTGCTGAATGAATATAGTGTGTTCACATGTTCATGTTCCATCAATATCACTCTTCTGATTACTCCCACATTCATTAGTTGCATATATATATATATGTATATGTACATACATAAAAAAATTAAAGCACGTCCATAGTGGAGAGGCCATACAGGATACATACATATACAGGTATAAACCATAGTATGACATGGAAGGGAACTTAGATATCACCTGTCAACTAGACTTGGTTATTCAAGGCCTCGTGCAACCCAGCCTTGAACGCCTCCAGGGAGGAGACATCCACAGCCTCTCTGAGCAACCCTTTCCAGAGTCTCACTACTCTCATACAGAAGAACTTCTTCCTAAGATCCAGTCTAAACCTACTGTCCCTCAGCTTAAAACCATTCTCCCTTGTCCTGTCACTAGACACATTTATGGAAAGTCTCTCTCCAGCTTTCCTGTAGGAACCCTTCAGGTATTGGAAGGTAGCTATAAGGTCCCTCTAAAGTCAGGCTGAACAACCAGAACTCTCTCAGCCTATCCTTATAGCATAGGTGTCCCAGCCCTTGGATCATCTTTGTGGCCCTCCTCTGGACTCACTCCAACAGTTCTATGTCCTTCCAATAGGCACACTAAAACTGGATGCAATATTCAAGACAAAATCCCACAAGAGCTTTTCAAATATTTTCAAATGTTGTGACAGTAGTTTTTATATATATTATATATATATGGTTTAATAGTTATATATATAATACTTTTTATCTGCATAGTCTCAGGAAATATGGAGTGTGTGTTTTAGTGACTGTCTTGCTGAATTGAGGGCACAGGATTAAATTATGACTATCAAACTATTCACCTTTGTCAATGGATCTAATCACAATATGTTTGATAGCGACAAAAAAAAATGTCATCTGACGGCAGCTTTGCAGCTTTGTGAATGAGTGAATTAGTTCCCACTGGCTGAGCACTAACTGCAAACTGTTATCACTTCACTGTGGCTGCTACTACTTTTGCTTTACTCAACTTCATTTTCCAAGGTAGGAATCTGTGAGGGAGAGAATTAAAACTCTTTTACCTAGTCTGAGTAAGGGCTGGGAAAACAAAAAGAAAAAGAATAGTCTTTCAAGATAAACCTCACAAAGCTAAAGGCAAAGGACCAGTAGACAGATCCTCTCATCTAGCTTTTGTATTACAGGACATTACACTTCACACAATTAACCCACTTTTGAATAAACTACTGTGTCTGAGTATGGCACATCTTCTAGAAAGGCACGCTGTCTCTGAAGACAGTAAGTTGGCAAATTTTCTTTTCTCTGGGTGACTGACTCGCTATTAAAACCTCCTCATTTGGGTTCATCTTGGCTTCAGCTTCTGGCCATGGATTTTTGTTTTCTTGTCTCCTGTGCATTAAAAAAAACTTTGATACCTAGTGTTTTCTTGAAGAGCCCTGTTAAGTTTTACCTATTCCTGAATGATTTCAATGACATTTCATCAGTCATCATAAGAAAGAGCTCCTGGACAGATACTTTGTTTGTTTTGTGTTTTTTTTTTTTAATAATTTGTACAATAAAATGCCACAAGATGTGTGAAAGGAGGTGAGCTTGATTTTTGTCTGTTCTTGTCCTTCTTCAGCAAATACAGAGTGATAGGAAGCAGGCAGCCACCCCTCACTAGAAAAACATTCTTACTGGGATGCTGCTCTCCAACTGAACAATGAGGGCCCTGCTGGCCTTTGCAAAGCAGGGACATCAACATTTGCTTAATCAAAGGCTCCACCGTGTGTTTTCTAACATGACTTTGAAAGTGATTGATTAGTCTTTAATGTTATATTGGTTAGAAGCTTATAAACTGTGATAGGTCCTCGCAGTTAACTGTGGTCAGGTAAAGTAGCACCAACCATGACTTCTGAACTGCCATATACAGCAGTGACAAAGACATGTCTGACACTAGTATCACTCCCCAAGGTCACACTTTGAAGCATGGCAATGAGGAACTTTTGAAACCATCAGCTCCCTTCTGCTGAGGAATCACTGCTGGATTTTAATTCTCCCTATTTTCAGAGGCTTCTGGCAGAACTGTGACATTAAATATTCAGTGAAATCCAAGTAAGGTTTAAAAATGCTTGCTCGGAAAGAGCTTGCAACCATTAATGCATCTCATACTGCAAAAGCCTCTGCCTGGCAGGTTATGTATCAGAGTCATGTACTTTTTATCTCTAAATATTATCAGCTTATTTATCAGCTATAGGTAACTGCTCCTCCTCTTGAAGCATTCGTATATTTCTGTTACTTGAAAACCTAATGATGTTTGGGAAGACCAGGGAAAGAATCTCTTCCTGCATCTCTGTCACAGTCAAGCTGACTTGACATTGGATGTAAAATTGAAACCACTTCTTCAAATAGAAACAAACAAATAGGGGAATGAAGAATGAATGAAGAGAGCTGCATCAACAGGCAATTTAGCTGAATGCTGCATTTGGAGGACATCTGACATCTCCGGTGCTGTGACAGAGGTCAGGCAGTTCAAAAGGAGCCTTCCTGCTTGCTCGCTTCTAAGAAATGAATTCATTTTGTTATTATGAATAAGTAGGCAGCTTGGATCACACATAATTCATCCTTCCACAAACATTTTGTTGTAAAAATATGCAGGTTGCTTTCTGCAATATAAAATATTATTTCAGGGCTTCCAGATTTTTTTACAGGCAGGTTAAGACAGGAAATTACAGAAAATTGCAATATACAAGAGATTTGAAATCTGCAGATGGAAAGCTATGTATAAAATCCAGCAATGCTATCAACTACTTTTATAACATCTGCAACTACAGTGCTCAAACACTGTAATAACTACCTGCTGCCCTGCTTCCAGTCCTAGCATTCATGGGGTGAAAACCAGACCATGCAATCTCCATTTTCAACTGGAAGCATTCACTTCTTGTTGAAGACAGTTGATTATATAATTTGCACTGTGTTAAATTTGTGGTTAGGTTCAGAAGTAGTCTTTCCCAGTGAAGTATTGCAGAAGCCTTGCCTTGTATCTGCTAGGTGTAAGGTGAAGGGACCCTAAATTTCTCTAATCAAGGTAATTCAGGTACAAGACTGTAACTTGGCTACCTAGGGTCACCTGAACACTGTGCAGCAGAGCAAGGTGGTCTGCCTTGAGCAACATTCACCTGTGGTTGGGTTACTTCTTTCTGCACAACTTCACCAGCTTATAAAACTCTACAAGATCTTACCATCAGGCATCATCATCTAAGGAAATAGCCACCATATGAGGTCACTGCTCTGTTGTCCTCTCCTTCCATGAAATAAGCCCCTACATGGCACAGTCTCCTCTGTTTCTTCAGTCGTTGTTTAAGCTGCTGCTTGCATCAGGCTGGCATCTCTACCTTTGCATTGAGATGAGGCAGAATAAGCAGTGAAACTCAAGCTATGGCAGCAGATTGCAGAACAGTTGGAAACTCCCAGGAGACACTCAGGTACTCTCAAGATGAAAGCTTTACTCCGTGGGTCTTTTACCTGGAAAAATGGTCCACTTTGATCCCTTTACTGTGTCACATTGCAACCTTTGTTCATTATCTACTAGGGCAACAAATCTTCATAGTGTGCTGGAGCATACAGAAGGGAATCTGAAAGTCCTGAATTCATCTGGTTACAGATGAATGAGAGCAAGTCAGGCTCAAAGAGAAGAATTACACAATACTATCACATGGATGAGACAAATGGAATCCATCAGAAACTGAGGAAAAATAGGAAGGAAAAAAATTAACAATTTTCTAGAAACTAGATGGAGTTTTTACTGTGTTTTCTCTGAATCAAGGAAGGATTTTGCCCTAGTAAAAGGGAGATTTTGAACAAAAGGCTTGTGGCAACAGGAACAAATCAGCTCCACAAGTACATAATATTCAACTGAGTTTTACATAACTACCCTTCTTTTCATCCAATCTTCAGACTGCATGAAAGAACGGCAGAAAACCAAACTGAAAGTAAGAAAACCAGCCTACAGGCCAGGGAAGGACCTTTTCCATTACCTCTGTCATATAAATCATGCATGTTCAGAATAAATCACACCTTTGAATACACGATGTTCACCAAAGCAACTGAAAAAAATACAGAGGAGGGACTGGGAATGACTCACACCACCACAACAGCTGCCCTTATGAAGAATCACAAAAACCTCACCTGCACAGTTCTTGCATATGGAAGCTGTCCCTGATGTGACACTATCATCACAAAAGACCTGGTCTTGAAAACACCATTGCTCACTGGAAAGTGCAAACTTCATCTTGGTAGCAAGCAAATTCAGCTGAACATATCCAAGTTAGAAGCCATTGTAATTCCTGGCATTTTTGAAGACTGTGGGAAAAATCATTTACGGTGTATGTAGGCCTTCTGTAAAGCCCCATAGTTTACCTGTTGTCATTATGTGGTAACAGGAGACATGAATCAGTGTGGCTCTTAAGTATGCCTACATGGTGCACTTCTGAAAATCAGTGAAGAAGGAGACACAAGAGTAGAAGAAGGGAGGTTAGTCAACACCCAGAGTTTGAGTACACACAGGGTCAGCAATTACCACACCTCTTCTTCTGTTAGCACCTCAGTGGGACCAAGATAAGGTTTAGTAGGGCACAGTACTCCTGTTTCTAAGCTAGTGTTTGTTTTATTGATTATATCAAATTATCAGTTCATAGAATTGTAGAATGGTAGGGGTTGGAATAGAGCTCCGGAGATCATCTAGATCAATCACTCTGCTAACGCAGGTACACAGGTTGCATGGAAACGCGTCCAGCTGGGTTTCCAAAGTCTCCAGAGGAGACTCCACAACCTCTCTGGGTAGCCTTTTCTGGTACTCTATCACCTACAAAGTAAAGAATTCTTGTTTTTCCTTTAGTCCTGTAGTTCTAGTCCGTACCTGTTGCCCCTTCTCCACTGAGAAGTGCCCAACCCCATCCTCATGACCTTTAGCTATTTATATGCATTATAAGATCCTCTCTCAGTCTTCTCTTTTCCATGCTGAAGATCCCCAGGTCTCCCACACTCTCCTCAGAAGAGAGATGCTCCAGTCCCCTAATTATTCTTGTGGCCCTTCATTAGATTGTCTCCAGTAGTTCCCTGTCCTTCCTGAATTGGGGAACCCAGAACTGGACACAATACTCCAAATGTGGCTTCACCATCACAGAGTAGAGGGGGAGGAAAACCTCCCCTGACCTGCTGGCCACGTTTTTCTTAATGCACCCCAGGATATTGTTGGCCTTCTTGATCACAAGGGCACATTTCTGGCACACAGTGAATTTGTTGTCTACCTGCATTTCCAAGTCTTTTTCAACAGAACTGCTTTCTAGCAGGTCGACCCCTAATTCATACTGGTGTATGGGGTTATTCCTCCCCAGGTGCAGGACTCTATCCTTGCCTTTGTTGAACTTAATGAGGTTCACAGAGTCACAGACTTACTGAGGCTGGAATAGACCTCTGAGATCATCAAGCCCACCTCTGCCCAACTCTCCAGCTTGTCCAAGTCTAGTTGAAGATCTTCTCCAGGCCTTCTGGTGTGTCAGCCATCTCTCCCAGTTTTGTATCATCAGCAGACTTGAGCACTACACTCTCTTCCTTCATCCAGATTATTGATGAAGATGTCGAGCAAGGCTGAACCTAGTACTGACCCCTGGTGATCACCACTAGACACAGGCCTCCAATTAGACCATTGATCACAACCCTTGAACTTCTGTTGCAGAAGCAGAACCACACATTTTAGTGTATAGGTTAGTGCTTTTCAAGAAAAAATCATAAAGCACTTTTTAGGGCCTATTTTTTTTTCTTTCATGCATGATCTCACGTTCTCCAGTTGCTTAATTCTCTTATTGCAGTATCTTGTTCCTTTTGCTTTTTTTCCTGACTGTCTCCTGTTTACTTGGTTAAATTAGACTGTCTTTTTTTTTTTCCTCTTAACTTTTCCTGTGTTTTGCTTTGAAATTCTGTTTCACATGGTACCCCTCCCATTGTTTACATGTGTGTGGGCAGAGGAGCCAGACTAAGGGGTGGCTGCCGTCGGACAGGGTAATAGAAACAAAATCTTTGCTTAGCTCTTCATCTGGCAAACAAAATCTTTGCTTAGCTCTTCATCTGGCATAGTTGATGAGTTTTTCTCATGGCTGGCACTCCTTGGTGTTCCAGATACAGGCTAAACAAGGCAAATGAAGTGTTGATGAGTGGCATGGTGGTTTGATTATTGCCTTGAAATGGAGTCATCACTCAGGTCAGGTTGTGCTGTACCTGTAAAATATACGAGTTAAATAAGAATTTGGATTACTTTCCTGTGCTACAGACTTCATCTCTCTTCACTTTTCCTCATTTGGCTGCAGAGTAAGAAAAATTCCTTTTTCAGTCCCCTACTAGGAATACTTCAGAAAAACAGATTAAGCATTGAAGGCAATCTTCACTTTCTCTGTAGCCCCTTTTCAAGGAGACAGAAAAGTATGCAAAGACTCAAGGGCTATGCCAGTAGTTTAGGGGGCAGGACCCAAATTTCCATCACATTTTCAGGAACACTATTTGTCGCGGTCAGAGCAGCCCACTGCAGGCCTGTCACATTCAATGAGGATGTTTTGCAAGCATGGGCAAGGGCAGGTCTTTCAGGAAACAGACTGAAGACATTTTGGCAGCTCTTTGACCAGAGCAGCTAGGGATGACTGAGGCATGTCTGCTTAAGAAGTAATGCTTCTCTGAGGTTTGGGGTGAATATACATGATCTCTTCACACGGACGTACCTATCACAAGATAGACAATGTCTTTTTCTGGTTACCATTGGTCTGGAACTGGTTTAAACAAAGCCAGAAAATAATCAATTCCTGGATTGATTGTTTGTGTGAAGAACTCTGTTTATAAAGACAAACTGATTTAGCTACAATGCCATAAATATCTTCCTTAATTCCACAAATAGATTCCTTTATGTCAGCACCTTCCCTCGCCATTTTAGCAGGAGCCACGGGGCACCTTCCCTCTGGAAAGACACAAAGCCTAGCTGTAGGATTTGAGGGTTTTGTTGCTATTACCAGACGATCTTAGAATAGGAATTTTCTTCTCAAACTGAGAATTTAACTCATTAAATCACTCACAGGTAAGATATTCAAAGACTGGTAAAGTAAAAGTTTGCCTTTTTTTTTTTTTTATATATTTATTCTGCAAACACTAAAAAGGACAAAAAATGAAGGTGATGTAGAACTGTGGTAAGCTCCTCATGAGCTTCCTATTGGACTTCTTGTCTTCTCATACGTGACAAAAATCTTTTTCTAGTAAACCTGTTATTATAGTTCAGAGTCTCTGCCAAGTGTTTACAGTGTTGCCCTGAGTAACAAGTCTGAGCCATGGGACTTAATTAAATGTAACCCTCTTTTTCAGTTGTAGAATTGTCCTTAAGCATCAAAAGGCAAATGAACTTTAATAATGAAATTTGAAATTACTTTTTGTTAGAAGACCTTTACTTCTCATTGTATGTAATCAGTTACTTCTTAGAAGGCATATAGTATTTTCACACATAATTTCCCACAAGCATTTACAGATTTCATAACAAGTAACATACCATTTGGAGTTCAGGCATTATGTGGGAAGATTTGGTTTCATGTTTTCTTCTAGAGCTGATGCACAGATCTCATGGTTGCAGGGAAGAAAGTTAAAATATAAGAAAAAATGTTTGTAAAGGATGCCCCTGTGATCTCACACATTTTTAAAGAGTGTTCTTACCATGTTAGAGGTGTAGCTTTTTACTTTGGAGCACTTCATTCTGCATACATTGCAGGTTTTTTACAACCATCTCAGAGAAGTTTCTACCTATGAGCGCTTCTGCTATCTGCCAAGTTTGTTTGGGGAAGGTGCTGAAGAGCTATCTGAAAGTCTTGGACAAACAAATACAAGCAACAAGGCTGCAGTCTCCCTGGACAGAGCTGCACATTGGCTAAGCAAAACTAGACCAGTTTTCATTCACAGTAGCTCGTGGCCCAGCATATTAATGTAAGATGAGGTCAGTACAGTTTATATTGGTGTACTGGGCTAGAAACTGGAGCCCCCAAACCTGCCAGATGGGCCTGGACTCCAGGTCAGGGTTAAGGTCCTGCCTGACTCACTGGCAGGAGAAGGGCAGGCTGTGATGTTGATGCTCTTGCCTCCCATCGGTGCAGGAAGAGCAGGCTGTCCTAGCCTGTGCTGCCTGCCAGATCACACCAGCCAGTGCCATTTTGCCTTTAGAAGATGGGGCTGCACAGAGCAGATGCTTTCTCAGGTATGAAAGGTTTAATGCTTCTCTCCTCTCCCTAAGCAGTTTTAATGTCCTCATGCCCACAGTGTTAATAACTTACAACACCTTAGCCCAACCTGACCCTGAGACTCAGACTGTGCAGGTTAAATGCAGCTACCTGGCAGGCCTGGAAATGTCAGAAGCACCAAGGCTACGCTCTCATCCACCCTGATATTGCAGCTTGGTAGTTCTTGTGCCGGGGCAGGGAGCAAGGTGCAGGCAGTAATTACCCCCAGAAAAGTGTGCAGAAAGCAATAAATCAACAGGTATAGTATCACATATCAGGTGGGGTTGGCAGTGAAGAGTTACTTCATTGCTTCCTCTAACCTTTGCTCCTTCTGCTGCACTTCACAGTCCACTTTCTGTATCAGAAATAGAGTGACCAGCAGGACTAGGAAAGTGTTTGTCCCCCTGGACTCAGCACTGGTGAGGCTGTACCTCGAATATTATGCTGGCATGCATCCAAAAGTGCTGGAGTGTGTCCAAAGAAGGGCAATTAAGCTGGCAAAGGGTCTAAAACACAAATCTTAGGAGTGGATGAAGATAAGGTGTTGTTTAGCCTGCAGAAAAGGAGGCTGAGGGGAGACCTCACTCTGTATAACTACCTGAAAGGTGTGGGTATTGGTCTCTTCTTCAAGATAGCAAGTGATAGGACAAGAAGAAATGGCCTAAGGTTGCACCAGTGGAGGTTTAGATTGGACACTGGGTAAATTTCTTCACTGCATCAAGCACTGGAAGATATAGCCCAGGGAAGTCACTATCCCTGGAAGTATTTAAAAGATATGTAATGTTGCACATAAGGAGGTGATTTAGTAGTGGACTTGACAGTTATAGGTTAACAGTTGGACTCAATGATCTTTAAGGTCTTTTCCAACCTAAATGATTTTGTGATTCTATGGTTCTGTTGCTGAAGGCTGCAGGCTGCTCTGCTTCTCATTCTTCCATCTGCACTGCTTACAAACTCTCTTTTTCCAGCTGGCATACTGACCACAGCAAGTGGCCACTCAGAGGTCTCACGAGCAAGACAGTGCAGAGTGGACAGGTTCTCTAGAGAGCTCATGAAACCCCAGCTCCTGCAGGGTGCCCATATATGATGAGACAAAGCCTCGGCTGTCCCTGTGTGACACTGGCAGTAGTTCTGCTTTGAGCAGGAGTGCAGACTAGGGACATCCAGCTGTCCCTTGCAGACAATATTTCACCAGTGTATGAAGTCATTCACCTGTTTTTTCCCACAGCCACACTGGCTCAGTTTCCAGCTCCACCTCTAACATGGTATTCATACATTCAGCCCACTCAGTTAACTCATGGAAAAAAACAGATTCTCCCAAGAGAAAATGAAGTCAAAGCCAGGCATTCCAATTTGTGTGAATCTGGCTGAGCTCAGATGTGTTTTCCTTTTCACAAGCTGTTTCTTCTGCTCCTTGCATTCAGGTTTATCAACTCTTTGGTCTGGTATTCAGCTGTCCTTACATTCATGCAAAACTTTCAAGCCTTCCTATGTAAACAGCTGAAGACCGCCCATCACTCTTGGAGACCAGGTTTTGGGATAGCTCACTGGTGCATGTTACAGTAGTAACAGAATAGTTCACCTATTAGATGCTTGATGGATGACTGCCTTCTCACCATCTCACTCTAACTTTGAATTGTAATAGAGAAATTACGTGAGCGGGCTGTGGGAAGAGCACTGCATTCCTGAGCTGGGTGAAACAACTGGTTGCATGGAGTAAGCATTTACCTGGGATCACACAAACACTCCTAACTTCAAAGTACCACAATCTCTAGATCCCAGTTTGTTTATATTTAACTTTGTAGATTTCAAGCTGTGTGTTTTGCTAGTCTAACTAATGGTGCTGCACTAGTCTGACTGGATTGTGTCAGAATTTGCTGTTTACATTACACAGTCTTCATCATGGTTTGAAAACAGGCATGAAAGTACAACCAGTGGTATATCGTAATGACATGCCTTGTATGTGAAGGAACTACTCATGCTGCTTCGAATTTGTAGGGCACCCACCTTAGTGATACTGAAGAACCTTGATAGCAATTGCTGTCTGGTTTTGATGAAAAAGAGTGCAAATGAAGATGTTCATTTGAAAATTCACCACAAAGGGAATCTGACACCCTGAACAGCCTAGGAAGAGCAGATAAGTGACTACACAAACAGTCTTTTAGTGCGTTTAATTTCTAGTCGTGCTTATTTCATCTCCACGGTAACTTTCATCTTCCATTTCTGCCGTGGATGGGTGACATTTATTCTGGGGAATGATACTTCTTCCGTCATCAGGCACAGCAAGAGAAAGCAGGCAAGAGCTCGGTATTGTTTGCAACCCCACTGCCGCCTCAGCAAGAAAAACGTATTTATCTGGAGTGCCAGCACGCCGCTCCCGAGCGGGATGAGGCGATGGGCGGTGAGGGAACAGCCCCCGGCGGGGCCAGGGAGTATCCGCAGCGACGAGGCCAGGGCAGGCTGCGCCCCAGGGGGCGGTTGGTGCTGCGGTCGCGCTGCCGCCCACGCCGCTCTCCAGGGAGACACTGTGGGAGCCTCTCTGCCGCCGGTGAGAGCAGGAAGGGGGCGGCAGGGTGAGGAGCACCACCGGACCTCTCCCCCGCTCCGCCCCGCTGCGCGCCAGCGGTCCGCCACCCTCGGCCGGGCGGGCGGGCGGAGAGAGGCGGGTGGGAGGGAAGGGAGGGCCGCGGGGCGGGGCGCAGCACGGAGAGGGGCCGTCCCCCGCTCCTCTCCGCGTCGCGCCCGCCGTCGGTGCCGGTGAAGGCGGCGGCGGTGGCGGTGCCACCGTCTCCCACCGCCCCCCGTACCCCGGCCCCGCGTCCCCATGGCCGGGCAGGAGTGGGACTGGTTCCAACGCGAGGAGCTCATCGGGCACATCAGCGACATCCGAGTGCAGAACCTCCAAGGTAAACCAACACCCCCGGAGAAACCCCTCCCTCCGCCACCGGGCCGCCCCGCGCCCCTTCGTGTCCCTGCGCCTCTCCTTTCTCCTCTGCCACTGCCCGTGCCCAGACGTGGAGTTGCCGATGGCTCCCCAGCGCTTCCCCGGGGCCGCGGCGCGGACTCCCTCGGTGCCCCCAGCCGGGGGCTGTACGGCTTGCGAGGCCGAAACAGGGAGGACGGCGGGGCCAAAGTTTACCCCGATCGCGACACCGGGCCCGCCCATCCCGTTGAGAGCCTCAGCGCTGGGAGAGCGGCGCCCGGCCCCTGAGGGAGGGTCAGAGCGCGGAGACTCCGCGAGGGCTCCGCGGGCTCAGGGGATGGTGATGCGAGGGGCAGCACAGCCCCAGGGCCCGACTGGATGGGTAGTGCCACCTATAGCATCTTCCTGGGGGGCCGTCGAGGAGAGGGTGCAGGCTCCGACTCAGCTCGCTGCCTCTCGGGGGGACCTCCCCGGCTGGGCGGTGCAAAGAGCGCGGTGCCGGGACGCACCCTGTCTCTGCGAGTAACAGAAGCCTTGCCTTTTGATTTCTGAGAAGCAAAGGCGCCCCGCAAGCTGAGGGGCAGAGCCCACCCTGCCACTCCGACCCGGAGATGTGAAGGTACTCGGCCGAAGCCTGGATACGACTCTAGGTCTATATCAGCGGTATCTGGAGGGAAACCGAGGGCTATCAGGGTACTCCATTGAATGCACCTTCTCATAAGATACAGTTAAATAAACATGACAGAGCTTTTGGATAAATCACTTGTGAGATACCCTCCTGTTCTGCTACAGGCTGTGCTGGCGGGAAGGATGCAAATACCTTGGTCTGAAATGAGTTTGATACCAGTGTAGCAGTTACTACAAAGTTAAGCTTTCCCCTCTCCACCTAACTGTGTGATTGGCAAGGACAGCAACAATCGAAGAAAGAAGGAAAAGCAGCAGTGGTTTATGGGAGAACAGCTCATTTAATACTAATCTTAATAAACAGCTTAGATCTGACTGCATGTTCCATAAAAATAATAGACTTGAATTATAGGTCATTATCTCTTCCTGTTTGTGCATAATGATGTTAAAGCACTGTCTACTGGCAGAGGCAGTGCAGTTCTGGAAGTGAGTTTTGATTTGTCTTGATTATAGAAGATGGATAATTTGTCAGAGAAAAGACCCAAATGAACCATTCTTTCATCTCTAATGTTGCATTAATGCAGTTAACTGCTGATGGGGTCACTCCGCAGCATTTGGACCTTTATCACCATAATCTCTGAAGTTCAGATTTTTGGATACAGACAGGTCTGTCGATTCCAGGTTGAACTCCCCTTGGATTTTGATGTCCTCATTACAATGTAATTTCTATATTTTTCGATCCTAGCTCTGTTTCTTTCAATTCGGTGTATTAGCATAGATGTCTTGCCTCTGATGTCCTGTTGCTTGAAGCTTTACCAAGCCAGGTTTAATCTTTAATTCATGGGCATTTTTGGAGAGAGAACAGAAAATGAAACTGTTCTTAAAAAGACTAGTACGGTTTTGGCTTTGCCTCTCAGTCATTTATATAAGAAGGAGTTAAACTCATTTCCCTTTCTGGAACTTAAAATGCATTTATACAAATGCACACAGCCTTCGCTAAAATTCCTGTAGTCCTGTAGGAGAATGTCATCCTACTGGGCAAATTCCTTTGAATAACGTGGTGGTCATGAAAAATAACCCTCCTGTTACCCTCTTTTACCATACAAGAGGAATTTTGAGAGGTATATTAGTTGTCACCTTACTTGTACTATTGAATCAAATTTTAAGAAGTTTTGTGTCTGATGTGAACAGTTATAGGAGAGAAAAGGTATTTCTTCCAAGGCGCTGCTCCAAAGGAAGTTACAATATCTATCACTTACAGTACATGTGATTTGTAATGTGTAGCTCTCACATTATCTTCTAGAGATGAGAAATGTTTTACAGATGGCGAGGCTGATACTCGGCAGTGTGATTTTTGTCACTCAGTAGCTCAGTGGCAATTCATGGTGCTTCTCTTCAGTGTCATTTCTTGTAAAATGGCAGCATATGCTCTATGTTCGTGTGTTGCAATTAAACTTGCTCCTGCTTTATAATTCAGATTCTTTTTCTCCTCTCAAAGCAGTGTGATCTGAATCACAGCTAGTATCATTGTCTGTCAGTTGCAGAATCAATAATGGTTTTGATGCGCTTGAAAGTCATGAGTCTAGGATGAAAAACTACCCGGGGATGATGTAGAGTTTTCATCAGCACCGGCAGAGCTCCTGCAGGGCCTTGCTGGTCAGGGCCACAGGAAGGATCATGGGTGGTGAGGGAGTACGTTATAAGGAGAGACTGAGAGGCAGCAGCTAAGTATTTGCAGATAATGAACAGCACATGAAAATACTTAGTGCAGAGGTAGAGACTTTTGCTGATGCACAGAGCCAGCCAAATAGAGGCATTACTGTCATGATGTGTCTGAGCCATCCTACCCAGCACCTGATGGAAGAGCCACAGAAGATGAACCTAAGTGGTGATAACCATGTGAAATGGTACTACTAACACCTGAGTAACCTACCTGTTAAAGTTCCTGCAGGCATCACACAACCATATACCGTAGCAGTTTTCCATACCTTTTCTGCCTCCATTTTAACAACCAAAATTACTTGTTTCTCTTGTAAAGTTCTTCATTGCCCTCTCTAAGCTATAGAGCACTACTGACGTAAAATACTATTTGAAGATAGCATATGCTGTTTCAGTCTGTTGCATCTTCCCTCTCTATTTTGGTAGTTCCACAGCCGGGAAGGATCCAGGATGCATGGTACTGGAAAGTGTCTGGTCACATGGAATGCCTTTGCAGTGGTATGATCCCACCAAATTTAGTTGTCCTAGGTGCATGTGCTGGGTGCTGAGGTAGCTTCAGGAAGTATATATTCTGTCATGTAACTGATGGGTGAAACTATGGCATGCGTGGGATTCTCAGCTCTTAGAGAGGGAGACTGAAACTGACAGCAAGGAGTGAAACATACTAAAGAGGCTGGACATAAGGGAAGAAAAGGATGGTTTTAAAAATGGATTTATATCTGGATATATAGTCATAGGAATATGATGATGGGCTTTTATTTTCCCTTTCCATCAAGATCTGAGACTTGACGTTTTATTTTTTTCAGCGAAGGAACTAATGGTTCAAGTCTGTGACAGGTAAGTGATGCTAAAAGCCAGGCATACTGCTTCCATTCTTGACAGAGGTAATTTCAGAAAACAGAAGCGAAAGTGACAGGCTGATGGAGAAGAGGAAAGGGGAATGTAAAGAGGAAATAAGTGCCAGGTGTGGTGATGCACAAACCAAGTTTCTCATTCCAAGTCTGTTAGATTTCTACATATATTTAACAAACTGATGTTCTTGTGCTCTTTGTTCTGTTTCTATATTCTCCATAGTAAATTTATCCACATACTGAAAGGGGAAAATGGAGAGCCTCTGCAGACTGTAGGAGCACATCATCAAGCAGTGGAAAGCTCAATAATTAATTTCCTGCCAGGAGAAGGCTTTTTTTCTCTTTCTTTCTTTCATTACGACACCAGAGGGAACATTTTGTTACAGCGCAAGAATATTTTAAAATCTTCGCTTCTGGAAGCTTGATTTAGGATCATCAAAAATATACTGTCTTATGTGGAGAACTGCAGTCACTGGAAAGAGGCAACATCCTCCACAGGGATTATTATCTTTTAGATGATATGTTGATCATGCGCTTTGCAATAACCTGAATATATATATATTTAGCAGTACCTACCTTTCCTTACATTCCTTGCAATGAAATAGGAAAAGATGAATACTTTGTTTGGTCAGATGTTTTGTCCATCTCTGGCAAACAAGTGCTGTTGCCACCACTTAAAAATAATTATGGGTTGAATGCTCATTTTGTGCATTTATAATAGAGTATGTGGGCTGGGATGGTAGAACTCTACTGATTCTATCAGAGGATTAGAGAAGGAGCCTAAAGTCCATCTGCTTGTCTTTCTTCTAGTGCAGAGTTTAGTATACAACCTACAGAAACACGTAGAGGTTTGTTCTTTGATTTCAGTACGTTTAAATACCTTCCTGAGTTTGAGGTGTACCCTATTGAGGGTTGCTGTCAGAAATAAGGGAGAAAAAAAAAAGTGGTGACAGGCTGGAGAAATTAGACTGAACAATACCAGCTTAATTGGTTTGCTGTCCTTGTCCTACTTTGTACCTGTGGGTGAATCACTTAGCCACAAACTGCCAGCACTCTGATTTTGCTTATTGTGTCATTTGGATCCTTAAGATCTAGATTTTAGAAGCTGTGGACAGTAGTTAATTATAGTTGTTGGCTGATATGAACCTCAGCTTCCTTTGAGGAAACAAGTCCCAAAAGCTATGCCTTAAGAGGTAATATGGATGCTTAACTCTTATATATAAAAGCTAACTCTGGCATCTCTAGTGGACAACCAGAGGCAGGTGCTATAGTCAATCTTTTGTTCATCCATTTATGTATGAGGCATTAATTCTTACGACTTTTGCACTTAACTGGAAAGAGTAATACTGTTTTTAAATTACCAGATAAAGCAGCATTTAACCTGTTTGCTATAGTTGATCACACCTTTAAAACCTCTCGAAATTTTATAAATAGAAGGTAACCTTTTTTAAGATATCTCTTCATCCTGACAGAAGTAAGGTGCCATAACTGTTCATTACTTTTAACTCTTCCATAGCTTGTCACCGTACTCAGCAGGATTTCCTTCTGCCTGTAGATATGTTCATGTCAGTGGAGCTCTTTGTAGATTAGAGTGACATTTGGAAAGATTAAATTGCCTAGAGAATCTTAAACAAAACCTGGAAGAACTACAAAGCAATTCTATTTTATATAAAGGTGACATTAAATAGGCCTGAGAGTTAGGAATGTGAATCCCCAAATTAAAGATGCAGATCCAGGGATAGGAAACCAAAGATTGTGCTGGAAACCTATGTGTTTTGGTGGGGATGGTCTTTGTAAGGACACTCTCACACTCGGCAGTATTTGTTTGCAATGGAAGGAAGACTTACCTGCTGCAGATGTAGGCAACTTTGGCAGTGAAATAAAGGAGCAGTGAGAGGTAAGACAAAATACAGACTACGTGTTTCAGTGCGCAATTTTAGCCAGGTCAGTACCTAGTTTCTCTAACAAATTAGCAGTCTGGGTTCTCTGTCCCATTGCATTGCATGGATGAAATTACACCAAATTCAAATCATGCCCAGTAGCATGACAGTCAAACGAACTCTTACACCCATATATTAACACTTCATTGTGAGAGAGACTGTTTGGCATCCAAGCATGGACCTGACTTGAAGAATGGGGTTGTTCCAGTGTCACTTGCCAACATCTGGGTCCCTATCTTTCCTTTGTGAGCTGTTCAAGCACTGGCCAGCCTCAGAGTTGGGAGAGCTGGTGACTTCTCAGAATATGTCACTTGCTTGAAGTTGAATGGCATTAGTTTAAAAACTGCAGTCTTCAAAACACTATGTTAAAAGTAGTGGCTATTTAAAAACACAATATACTTCTCATAATTTCTCCTTGTTTTTTCCTTTTGTCCACACAGCTTGGACAGAAATTCAAACATTTTTCTTTCTCCTAAAGACAGTTGAAAGATTATGTCACTTACATCCTGAAGTATATTTATCATTTAGTTTGAAAATATTACAGAGGGGTGATTTGAGTTCCTCTTTCCATTTTAAACACAGCTTTCTGTTGGACTAGAAGAAGCAACTTTGGACATACTGGGTTGTCAGTATCCATTTAAACATTATTTGTTTATGTCCTATGCTGTTTATACTTTCTGTCCTTGCAGAATGATTGTTAAGGGCTTATGTCTAAAGGGGAAGAGCTGTATTTATTTGTTTTGTCATGTAGAACTCAAAAGGATTCTCAGAATTATGTATTCAGGAGAAGACATTACCAGATAAGCAGTCACATCTGTGCCAGTGCTGGGGTGGCGTAGGGCATCACAGCACCTTCTAAGAAATGAGTGTCTTATTCTACATGCTCTTCTATTTTTGACTCTCCTCAACCAGTTAAATACAGGCACTGTAGGTGGAGGACTGTGGAATGAATTTTGTTTCATTATAATTGCTGCATATTTCTGTGCAAGCAGCTGAGATGTGTTGTAGCTGTAGTTTGAGTCTTTATAGCCATGAACACAAGCATGTGTTCTAAGGATGCTCATAATAGAATCAGCCTAGGTGTCTATATAGTGACTACCTGCGGACATGTAACCTGTAAGCTGAGAGAAATTGTGTATAAACCCAGAAATCCTACTGAATCTGAAAAGATTTATAAAAAACACTTAAAAGATAACTCTGATATCTATGCCTGTTACTTAATTCAGTGACATTCCACATACACGTGGAAGCAGTGTAATACTTGGAGGGATTATGTTAATTATTTTCCTCTAATTCAGACATACATAAAAACTTATTTTATGCTGGAGTATCCTGAAAATTACTTTTGATATATCTCTGTAATTGAGATCCAGTGAATTTATCAACAAGTTACTCTTGTTTTTTATACTTCTTATGTTAGTATCTTATACTATTTGTAGTAAGAACTGAGATATTTCTAGACCATTGCTCCATTGTGGACATTTTCATGATTTTTTTTTTCCCCCTTTTTGTAGTATAATTCCATCTGTTTACGGGATAAATGCTCATTAAATGTGTGCCACATGATTATTTTCAAGTAGAAACATACTCCATTCCTCGTTGTCCTTAATGAGTATATATCCCTTTGGATCTGTATCCTGTCAGAATTAAGACTGGGGATGAGTGCCTTTTATAGTGTCTCAAACTGGGCAATGAAGCCTCTGCTCTTGTGCAGTCACTGTTACCAGGAGACACAGCTGTTTATTGGCGTGTTAAGATTTACACACCAGCCAGACCTCTCCCTACCATACAGGTCCTGCAGGCTCTAGTGCTGGCTCCAGTGCTGCCTCACTCACTTCATCTTATGCTAGAAGAGGCCTTAGAGATCATCTAATCCATCTTCCCTGCCAAGGGCAGGGACACCTCTTAACTAGACCAGGTTACTCATGGCCAGGGCCCATCCAACCTGGTCTTGAACATCTCCAGGGAGGGATCATCTACAGCCTCTCTGGACAATCCATTCTAGAGTCTTGCAAACCTCATAGTGAAAAATTTCTTCCTAAGATCCAATCTAGACCTACTGACCTTCAATTTAAATCCATTTCCCCTTATTCTGTCGGTGCCTCCGTGTGAACAGGGACTTTAAAGGTAAGGCCAGATCTTATCTGAAGGCCGTAAATATTTCTATGCTCATCTGTATGGTGGGTTTGTGGCTTTTTGGGCATCTGGAGTTCTCAGTTTCGTGTTTCATATTTTGATTGGGTTGGAGACTCTTGTAGTTGCCTGGTTGTGAAATGACTCTTGAGTGCATAATTAACCACCATCATGGCAAATGCCATGGTGCTCTCGTTCTTATACTGAGACCCGCAGGGCAGGTGCTCCACATTTTAGCCAGCCAGACTTGCATGGAAACTCAGACTTAGGTCTTGCAGCTGGGATTGTCTGTGAGAGGGTCTGAAACTCTCTGTAATGAGTGTTGTTCACTGTGGTTCAGCAGTGGTCATTTGTGGGTTAAGAAAGGCCCGTAGAAGAAAGCATTTAGTGTGTTACACCAGGAAGAAGGTATTTACAGAAGAGAAAATGAACAAGTAAATTGCACATATATTTTTTTCCCTCCCCATCCAGCTTACCATCACCATCAATGGTAACATGACAGGTTGTACTGTTTTGGACCTGTCCCTTTGATTTCTTCATTTGTTAGTATTTCTGAACCCCGTGGAAGGTCTCTGATGTGCACTAATCTTGCTAGTTCATGACTCTTAGGTGGTTATGGTAAGCTTTATTTTTTTTCTTCTAGTCTGTTTTTCCTATTTTTTCTTAAATAAGTCCAAGTAACAGTACAGTAAACCCCTTGGTGATCAGGTGTTTATGTGTTACTCATATGTCGTGAGAGCTGTATCACAGCCTGAGCTGTCCACTTCAAGGGTCTGCAGATGAAGCTTGGAATTGCTGCCAAAGCACAGGGACCAGTTGTGTGCACAGGCTTTCCTTCTGTAATGCACTAATGGTCAGAAATAGTTGGCTGTTTTGTTTTCATTTTGCACAGAACCTTCTGATGCAGATCAGTAGATGGTTTGCATATGCAGCCAGTGTGGTTCACAACCAAGCTGATTATGCTTCTCTTGGCACAGTGGAACATGGGAAGGGCATGAGAGTCCTGGCACCCTGACAAATGAAAGAAGTGCCAGTGGAGATAACTGTTAAAAACTGATGCTTCATATGATTGCATCAGGACATGTGATTAAAGCTTTCTGGCTTTTACTGATGTTCATGATAAACACGAACTGCAGTTATAACGTAATACAGTATTTATAAATGACATAGTATGAAATGTCTACTTCAGACTTGTTGTCTCAGATATATATAAGGAAAGAAACATAAATCTGACTGGGCTGTTTTCCCAGAGAGAATAACCAGGCAAACAGAAGTGGGCAAAAGGGGAAGAGTGTGGTGCTCGGAAGCCTTGTGATAGTGCAGGAGGGATTATGGCTAGCACCTTCATATGATACTTCAGATTGGTAAATTGTAAAACTCCTGCCCAAATAAGAAGATGAGCTTTCAGAGACAAAATTCCTGTTGACTCTTCTTTTCTTGACAAGGTGCTCACTTGGCCAGTTTCTGCTACAAATCCTCAGTGATTCCAGCATGTTCAGAGTAAGTTGGAAGCATTCGGTCCTTGTTCGTGTTCTCGGGTTCCATGCCGGTCCCGATGATTGATGCTACTGAACAGTGTTTGATTCCTGTTGCTTTCAAGGTTGTTTGGTTTTTTTTGTTTGCTGTTTGTGCTGTGGTATTGGTTGTTTTGGTTTTTTGTTTGGTTTGGGCTTTTTTGATTTGAAGTTATAGAGGACTCTTTTGTTAATTCTTCCATTTCTGCCTATTATGAAGAAAAAAGTTTCTAAGAGATATAATGTTGATTAAAAAGAACTTGTTTTCAGCCTTCTTTCATCAAGTTTATGCAATCATTGACCTTGGCTGAAAGAAGACAGAGTAAGATTTGCTGCATAAACTGCCTTTCTTCTTTTGAAGGTGGACAGTCTACTTGATGTGTTCAGTGTTGGCCTTTCAAAACTTTTAAACATTATTTTTATCAGAAGGATCAAAGAAGATAGGAGGTTTAATTGTCTGCAAAAACTGTGTGTATCAAGAGGAAGCACCATGTTTTGTTTGCTAATATAGCTAAGGGATATTGTAAAATCTTTCATCTGTAATTCTGCAGTTGACAGTATCACTCATCATGAGTGTATTTTAGCTTAAGAACTTGGAGGTCACACCAGTATGACTACTCTGAAGTCAGGAACTGGTTGTGACTCTGGAGATAGTAGCCTGTGTCTGCAGAAGGGCAGTGCATGCTTCTTGTCCAGTCCCAGACATAACTGAGAGTGGCTGAGGTAGTGAGTGAATTCTGGAAAGCAACTAATGAACACTGCCAGTTATATCTAGCTTTTGTTTCATCTGAAAGGTACCCAAGTATTTGGTACCTTTCAAATCCTTTACTTCCTTTAATTTGAGGAAGATTTAAACATAGTTTCTTTGCCTATTCCACAGACTGCTCTGGGGCATTTTTGTTTGTTTTTGGTGCAGGATGCCTTTTTTTTTTTCATGCATATTGAGTACTTCACTTTTATGCTGGGAATAATGACAAAAGCCAGTTGCAGACGTGGTCTAGATGCTTACAGCATCAGATGTTGCGTCACTCAAGCCAGTAGACAACCTTGTCATTCAGGCACTTAATTATGAAATGAATTTTCACTTGACCTCTCATATTCTCATTTCATTAATGAATCAGAGCTTATGAAGAGTGACTGACGTAGGGCTGCTGCCATTCAGGCTTTATGAGCCAAATTTTCTGCATATTTAATTTGTCACACTAATGATCAGTTTTGGAGCCTAAACACTGGCTGCTTCTCAGGATCTCTGTGGAAAATAGCTAAATGTGCTAACCTGATGTTTATGTGACAAAAAGATGGGCAAAGGCTACCCACAGCATTTTGGCTTGCCGGTTCTGCTACATGTGTATTCTCTTGCATGCTGCATCCTTACCGAAGGATGGGGCTGTTCTGCATGTGGAAGTAGCATTTCATAACTGTGGATTTACAGCAATGGTACAAGCTTTAGTACTGGTACTTGGATAATATTGATGTACTTAAGCTGTCTTTACCACTGCTTTGTGTTTTCTTTGACCAAAATTGAAATGTGTTCTTACTAGGTTCTAGCAGAGGTTTATTTCTATTTCCTTAGTATTTGAGTGTCTCATGGTTTTGATGTATTTATTTCTAGATGTTAGGGTTGAGATCAAAGGTACCTGAAAGCCAAAAGATTTATTTCAGGCAGCCTAATGACATACTTTTCTGTGTGTGAACATGGAAGGCCTTGAACCTTGGTCTTCTCTTTCCAAGGTGACCAGTATAGCTATGCGACTGAATTCTTCTCTTCACACCTTCTTTTTCTCCTCTTCACCATCTGACATCAAAAACTCACAGTGTCTTTTAACAGTTCACATGAACTGTAACATATATACACTGCCTTCTCTATCATAAACTTACAACTTGATAATTCACATGAAGCTACAAACCCATCTTTTGGCCCAGTTTCCTTCTGGGTTTAGTCATGCTCATTGATAATCTCCCTAGAGCACACCAGTTGGTATGAAGGCTGAGTGCAGTCAGACTTATTTTTTTATTAGCTTAGAGTTTTTTTAATGCAAGAAGAGTGAAATATTTGTGGAATGAAATCAACCTGCTTTCTGCTTTCTTCGATTTCTTCCTGTTTGTGAAGATGTATTTTTGAAGTCTCCTGTTGATAATCTTTATGAGTTACTGTTTATCATCTTCAGCTAAAACCTTTTTTATCCCAGATGCATTGGAATTACCTGTCAAGATCCAAATCAGCTATGCTCCCTTTTCATCTTACTATGCTTAGGGTTCACTGAGTTTGTTCCAGGCTTCTGCTTGCTTTGAGTATGTTTCTAGAAAGGAGATAAAGTGGAGCTAGGGAAGGAAGAACACTATTAGAAGCTGCAAGTGGATAATTAATGATGAACATCTCCAGGAACGTATGTGAAGTAAAGCTTTCTGTTTGCATGCATAAATTAATCAGATTATGTTTTATCCCAGGCTGAACTTGCTGTCAAATCATACTCTTCAGTTCTCAGAACCATCCAAATGTTATTTTAAGAGAGCAGTGCTATATCCACTGTCCTAAAATGCTGTTTCCCTTGTGCATGAGTCTGAAAGAGGTCAGCAGAGTAGGGAGGAAGACCAAGGGACAGCTTGCTTAGGCATGGATGAGACATTAATCTGCATGAATGTGGAGATGCCTGCTTAGAGATGGTTGTCTGCCTTGGATAACTGTAAGGATGATTCCTGTGAAAGAAGAAAGTCAGAGGGCTAACAAAACAACATGAGAAATAGGACAGCAATCAGATTCTGGTTTTCAGGTCATAGAGAATAAGGCAATTAATTGCTTCACCTTGAAATGCAGTTTATAAAGGAAGTTTTACAGTACCTGAGAGTGTAAGCTGCCATTACTTGAAGCTAGTTGTAACTTGTGGAGTTTTAGCTTCATAAACAAGCCATTCTCACCTGCTTCTGAAGAAGCCTTTTCTTCTTTGTTTTCTTTTCCCAGTTTCTCAAGTTCTTTGGTATTTGTGTGGTGATCTCCATCTAGGCTTGGCTTCAAGGTGTGAGCAGAGGAAAGCATTGCTATTTAGTCTCATGATTCTTAAAGAT
Organism: Tricholaema leucomelas; assembly: GCA_013400475.1. Taxonomy (NCBI): domain Eukaryota; kingdom Metazoa; phylum Chordata; class Aves; order Piciformes; family Lybiidae; genus Tricholaema lacrymosa; species Tricholaema leucomelas. The sequence continues at coordinate 296,503 of WAAF01017359.1, read as the reverse complement.
GAGCTATTAATACTTAAAGGAATTAATAGATGACTGGTGCTTTGCTGAGCCCTTTCCCCCACTTTCTCAATCTTTCTTCCCATTAAAGCCTGAAAAGGTATGAGACCTGGTAACTCCTGAGATAGCTTCAAGTCTTCCCTGAGTAGAGCCTCCCCACTGCACACAGGCAATGACTTGCAATTGTTGTATGCGTGGGAGCTGATCCATTGCTTAAGGCTTCTTTGGGAACCCCAAAGAACAATAATATCCTGTTGACTAGGATTTTACTATTTATATCCATCAGCTGAGCAGCTGCCTCCTCTGCCTGCTCCCTAGTTACCAGTCTGTAATTCTGTCTTTGGACTACATCGTCTGTTGCCTAGTTGATGACAGGATTTTTAATTTCAAGGTCAGTTTGCTCAGAAGGGCAAATAAATGCATTGATGAAAAAAGACATCAGCTTTTCTTGCTGTGTTAAACTGTTAGATTTTTGGACATTAGGTAAACAGACTAGCAAACTAATCTGAAAATAAGGGATATCATTAGTAAACAATACAAACCTATAGCAATGCACAGAGGAAAACAATTAGATCCCTTAGAGATATGGAGAAGTGCTGACATACACCTGTCAGATTAAAGACTGAATCCTGCCACCCACATACTCTCCTAGCAGTTTTTTCCTTTTTCTTTTATTTTTTCTTTCTCACTCTCCTTTTATTATTTTTTTCCCTGCAGCAGATTTTCAGTATACTTGAGTAGAAAAGTTGTTACCATCTTCCAGAAAAGCCCTTCCCTGGCTTTGAAACATAGGGAAAAAAACATGTAAAATTTAGCCTGTTATTTTCTAGGCTGCTTCTTTAAAGGCAAGCCTTTTAAGAGAGGCTGTACAATTTACTTAAAAGAGAAAAAAATACGGTGAAACCTGTGTGAGTCTGCTAGGGTGAAGTGAAAAGAAATCAATTTTTTCACTGTATGCTTTTATGAAGATTTTTGAGGCTCCACTCAGAAAAGGTGTTAATAATAGGATGTATTTATAAAGTCCAATTGCTTTGGCGTTGATATGGATAAACCCCATCATGAGGGGCAGGGGTTAAACCTGGTCTGAATCAGAAGCAGCCACTGCTCCAATTTTGAGTTATTTTTAACCCTGTGAATATGGCTCACATAGTTTGCTAGTTTTGCTTTGCTGCCATCCTGCTTGCAGGTCTGTGGATATGACTTCCAGAGAAGGTCTTGAAGACCTTGCCATGTATCCACCAGGGAAGTGCCTCACAGCTCATGGCTTACCCGTTCCATCTTCTCTGCACTTTGGGAATGTGATGGTTCTGCACAACAGCCCTCTCCTGTGCCATGGCTCTCCAGCTCTTCCTGATGAATGGTGCATATACATCCTCCTTGTTAAAGTGCTGCAAGGAAAATGCAGGGCATGTTCAGCAGTTAAACATGAGCTAGAAATACTGAGAGAAACCAATATATTTTCTGAAACCATTTTTTAATTATAGTGAAAAGCTTTGTGCTTACAGAAAGTTTGCAGTATTTTTGGTACCATCTGGATACCTAAGCTTGGACAACAAATCACTTCTGACATAATGACGACAGTATACAGTACTGTATTCTTCTACCCTGTATCTCATTAATGTGGAAGCACATGGATTTTCCTGCAAAAAGGTTGATTCACCATCTGTGCTAGTTTTCTTTGCATGAAGTGAAAGACTGCCCTTTGTGTTGCAATTGCAATGGACCCGTTCTGCTTTTTATGACTTCTCTCTTGGACCAAATGGGTAGGTCACAGAACAAAATAAAACTGCACCAAATACTTGCTGCTAATGCTTATTTACTTCCTATATGGGAGCTATCAACATTTCTTAAAGGTGGAACTCACAGGATAAGTGATTTTTTCTGGTTTTCTCACTTTCCTTTTTCCATGCAATGGCTTTAATTTTCTATTTGTGCTGTAAACTCTTGGTCTTGGGGAAACTGAATTCTGTATGTGTTCCTTGTAGATACCAAAACCTAAGTTGGAGAGTATGTGAAGGATGGTAATGTTGCTAGAGTTAAAATGGTATAGAGATAGATTTAAAGCGGTGTAGATGAGAGTTACCCATTTAATGGGTTGCAACTTGGTTTGAGTTGTGCTGCTGATCACAGAGTAGCTTAGAGGTTAGTTACCTTCTGAGTTAGACATTGACATTTTGAGTATGGTCTAAGTCTGGGGATCCTTATCTTCACTGTGCTTCTCCAATGGCGTTTGAACTGCTCATTAAATTCTGCCTTCATTGTGAGGCCTTTTATATTTACAAATTAATTGTAGTTTTTATAGAGAGATTTTTTAATAGAGATTTTTATATAAAAGGTGTTGCAAAGCACTCTGCCTCTTCACTATCATGTGTTTTGAAATACCACAAAAAGGATGTTTTACTTGCTCTGAAAGTTTATTCCACTATCATAGCTTCATTTGTGCTACTGGGTTTCACATGCCAGTATTGATAGCTTCCAGATGAAACAAATCAAACCCAGGGATCTTTAACCATCTTACCTTTTTATTACTCTCTCTGAAGTCCTTCTGGTTTTGTCATATTCTGGACTTTGAGAAATAGACTTTATGTAAGTAAATGAAGATATTAGAAGGAAAAAATAATCTGCATGAGTAAACTAACAAATGTAGTGTGACAGCACAGTACAGTTAAGAGTCAGATTCTGTTTTCTTGCACTTTCAGTAGTTTTACTTCTCTAACCTCCTGGAGATGAACTGTTTTATAGAAGATACTGATACACACTTTATGAATGCATTTTTGAGGTAACTTTGATATATCAGTAAGTAACACCAAAGGGGAAGAAAGGACTTAAAAAGTTATTTTCTGATTTATTATGAAAAGGATGCAGAGTATCAGCCATGAGGTTAGACTTCTCTAAGCTGCTGCAGGGGAAGGTAGTTACAACAGGAGTGCAAAAGGAAGATTGCTCCAGGGAGGCTGGAGTAGGTGAAGCAGGAAGGTAACTGATCCCCATGCTTTAGTGGCACGTCCATCACTTTCAGTGAATGATTCTAACTGGATTCAGCAACAAATTTGGAACAGCAATAGCAAAGCCTTTCTTAGCTCTTTGAGGCTAGTAACTTCTGATGGGGTCTAACAAAGTAGGATCAGCAGTGCTGGCAGCAGCTGCCAAGATATTATCACAGAACTGGCTAGAACAGTGTTTTTTTCTGAAATGAGATGATGTGAATAGGAGAGACTCGAGCATGCAGGTAGAGAGAAGCCTATGATTTTGCCTCCTGGGATGGGAAAATCCAAGGGTGCTTGCTAGGGCATAAAAGAGGAGATGGTTATTTTGACACTTTGTACTGGACTTAAATCCACCCAATTATGCACATGAGCAAACCTCTATAAGCTGTTACAACTGCCTTCATCTTCACTACTTGTCATATTAATATCTTTTCCTGCAACTGGGATCTGATCTTGCACATGCTGATTTTTTTGACATTGAGGTAATGTGGGCTAAATCTGGCTAGTGCAATGGAGGAGCCGCTCATCTTTGCTGGTCTCACATGCACAGAGTTGCACGCTAAGTCTCTGAGCACACAATGAGGGTCCTCCAAGGGCTACAGAATGGCTGCAAGCAGTTTGTATAAATATATATCTACCTTCAGTCCCAAAACCTGAATATGCAGAAATTATATTTTCAAGATCCTTGTTGTCCTTGGCTGACACATTGTTTGATGGGCCAGCAGCACATCTTTGCAAGAGGGATGATGTGGAAGCCCCTGGGTGGATGTTAAAACAGCTTTATGCATGTGTTTGCCTAGGTGTAGAAGTCATTATTATGACTTCTGGCCTACTTCTCAGCAAAGCAATTAGCAAGTCCGAAAAGGTCTTGCCTCAAGGCTCTCAGAAGCTATGAATTATGCATTTAATTCTGCATCCTGCCTTCCATTTCTCTAACATTCTCTTTCAGATCCTGTAATGTCTTCTTTTTCCTTCACATAAAAATTCAACAGCCTGGTGCCCAGAGCAGGGGAACGGGAAGTCTTTTTGTCACCTCTTTGCAGCATCCAACTTACTTCTTTTCTCTTCTTCTTTCTCTTTTTTTCGTATGAAATAAAATGCTTGTTACCAGACCATGATATCTTTAGGCATTTTGGTACCTTCCCTATGAGAGTCCTGAGAGCAATAGCAATCTGCTGGGCATTCAGCAGCAACAGCTGCTGCCTGCCTGATACCATTAAAACACAGATTTAGCATTTATTTACGCTACCATGGAGCAATGAACTGGGCCACTGCCACTCTGATATGGGGTGGCTAAGGAATAACATAGAGTGTGTCTACATGAGTACACACAAAAACTAATCCAAATTAATTTTCCTGAATGTCAGTTTATTACTCTGGATGCTATTGTGGTAGTTCCTCTGCAGAACAAAGGTGGCTCTACATCAGCTGCTTATAGTTAAATGTAAACTGAATTAAGGATGTTTTCTTCCTCTGCTAGTGTTGCACTTGAGACAGGCTATTAGCAGCAGGAGTCTATAGCTGCCTGTCTTAAGTCAACCAAAACCTTCAGCAATGAAGGCAGATGCAGAGCAAGCAGTGAGGGCGGTAAGAGGGCTCTGACCTCCAAGTTTGGATCACTGAGCCGAGCATGTGCTTTGTGTCAGGATCCATACCTGTGGAGCTTGTCTCAGTCACAGCTACCATCACTGGAGGCTGTGCCGGGAGAGGCAGGCAGAGGAGCAGTTTAGCTGGAAAGTCTGAACGCAGAGCCCTGTCCTGCCAGAGCAGTGAGACTGAGACTAAGTTGTGTGTAGTCTGGCTTTCGTTACTGCCTTGAGGCAATAAGGAGGAGTAGTGCAGCTACTCTAAACAAAAATAGGCTAGGAAAGAAATGCATGGGTATTTTTCTGTATTTCTGTGTCAACTAGTAACTCACTGGGGATGCCTGAGTTCTTAATAACAAGGGTGCTGGAAAACGGCTATGGATCTGTGTGGGGGTGTTTACTGTGCAGCTGACAAAGTGAGGTTATTTACCTTAATGTCCTTGGCTCTTGGAAGCAGTTTATTAGTCCTCTCCAGACATCAGAAAGCTCCAGGGTAAATTCTGCTTTCCTAAACTTTCCTGGGTATCCCTACCCTGCCCCATGGCTATACATTACCTGTTCATCTGCTGAGCTATGTGATTCCTCCAGCCTAATAGAAAATGCTCTCCTAATTCAATGCCATGCCAGTGAATGTGGAATGAAAAGTGGTTTTCAGCCACTTCAGGAGCTTGCTGCTGCTGCCTCTCAGGAGTTCCCAAGGGATCCCACATGCCTTCAACAGAGATAGCTCATCTCTCAGATCAGTTTGTTGAGATACAGACCCACCCACACCAGCCATGGTAATTCCAGGCAGTGTTGTCTGGGAAGTAATTTGGTCCCAGGGCCCATGGTTTTGCTTCTGGGGATTCTCCATGGATGCCAGGATTGCAGCATGTGGGGGTGGAGGAACTCACAGATGCTATGCCCATGCTGGCAAAATGATACGAGCTTTCTTTCCAGTACCAGTGTTCCTGTGCTTTCTTTGCCCTTCTGCACTGAAAATCCTGTTTAGTTACAAAAGTCAATTATAAGCTGAGGCTGGAAGTCTCTGACTTCCAGCTAATGTAAAATTTAATTATTAGGATGAAAAATACTTGGGTAGTGAAGTTGCTGCCATGATATCAGCAAGGCAGGGTTTGTAGAGAGAGGTAATGGCTTTTATTAGGTTAGCTGATAAATTGCTTTGTTTTTCCAGCTCCTGTTTGTTGGTGTAGTAAAAACTACTGTCTCACCTAAACCTTTTCTGTTTTTTTTTTCTGTGGCATGCTTATCTGAGTAACAGAAATCGATGAAGTTAGCCTAGTACAGGTGGTCCTGTTATCAGACTGCAAACTACGAATCGAACAATTTCAAGGTTAGTTTGTATAAAGTAGGTAATTTATTGCCTGGCTTATGTTACTTTCATTCTCTAATTTCTGACAATTAAACCCCCCAAAGTTATGTTCTTTCATTTATACAGAATGATCTCTTGAGAATACATCATAGCTTCCATAGCATGACTGCAAATGTGATCACAGCAGCAGCTGACTGAGATGAATAAGTAACCAAAATGCACAGCCAGGGCCTATGCTATGTAATGTGGAATTTTGGGCAATAGGTTACAAACAGGTGGATTAAGTACAATGGTAGGAAGGAGAACATAATTTAGCTATGCTGCTGTAACCCAAGTTTTCTGGGGTCTGCCTGGTCCATCGAAAAATTCACTCAACAACCACTTCATAACAAAAAACAACACAAAAAATGTGCCTATCTAGTCTGCAAGTGTTGTTAGTAATTCCAGCATGTATAATGTAGCAAACCAAGAAGTTTTGTTGCTTGAAATGTAAATATTATACATCACACACACATTTTCTTTAACCGATTTGACTGTGTAGGGTGAGACCTATTTGAACCTTAGTTTATTTATGCATGGAAGGTACTTGAGAAGTACTCCTAGGAGGAGGCACAAGTGAAGCCTGGAAGATGACCAAGTGTATCCCAAGCCCTTGCCATGCTACTGACATTGTTCCAGGACTGGTTATTCCTGGGAGTGGGAGCAGCATCAGCATCACATTCACCTCTTCTGTTCCTGTGATAGCCAGGCAGCAGAGCAAAGTGGAAATGTACTTTAACTTGTTCAAGCAAGCTTTGTTTCCTAATGAAAGGTTCCCACATTTGGGAGAGCTTCATTTAACATGGTAGTGAGGCTGTTTGGACTGCTCACTTCAAAACTATTTTGGCAAATATTTCCTTGATGAAGATGCAGTCTACTGCTGCCTACAGTCACTGCAACTTTTCGTGTTATATGCCTGAAAGGTCTCTTGTATTGACATAGCACTTGTTGAAGTCGTGTGTGTCTCATAGCTGTGACTCTTAATGACACACACCTTGATTCATCCACATGGCTGGATGTAACTCCTGAACCTAGCTGTCCTGTCCCTGCCCGGGACTCTTTTTAAAGTTTGGCTTAATGAGTGGCATTTCTCTCTTGTAAGTCTTAGGTGTATGGAAGTTTGGCTTCTTCAGCTGGTCATTTAGACTTTCTCTGGACTGTGATTTTCCTCTGCTAGTGCTGGATTAAAGGGAACAACTAGGTAAAAAAAGCCCTTTGGTATGGTTGGGATCGTCATCTTTGGAGCAAGGCAGGTTGCTCTGACTTACTTGGCAGAGATCCATCTTTCATGCAGGCCAAAAGAACATTTTGCTGTGGAAAAGAACAAACAACTCTATCAAATCTGAGTTCCTGTTGATCTAAAAAACACCTTGTTGTGTGATTTAAGTGGGTTTTTAGGTCTTTTTTTCCAGCTTCTTGCTTTGTTCCCTTAGCCTATTGTTGCCCATTCCATCAGCCTGAAAACATAAAATATCATTAAATAAGTTTTGATGAAACTGAAGCTCTGATAGTTGCAAACCTCTCCTTGCAGAGTTCAACTTTTAATAGCAAAGCATGCAACTGTAAAGCAGAAGACAACTCTAGTCCTTCCTCCCTGAAAAAAATCTCTTCCAGGTCAAAGAGAATTTTCTTGTGCAGAACTTAATACTCAAAATTTAATTTTGTCCTGATAATGTTAAGTCTCTTTAAACAACCACTGAACTGGTATTGCAAAGTGGAAAGCTCCCATGACACCCATGCACATGGGTGCTGCCTTTTCAAGAGCTTGCTGCCTATGGTCTCCCTGTCACTTCTACCTTAGCATGGTATACCATCTTGTATGTGTCCAAGCTATGCTAAGCTTGTCTGGAAAGAATCTGGAAGTGCTTCAGGGTAGTAGCTTTGTGTGTGTGTAGCTATGCAGTCTGGATCAAACTCTCTTTGATTTTAAGCTCTGCTAATAATTAACCCTCAGCCTGTAATAACTGTGCAGCATAATGATAACCACACCACTGGCACTTGTCCACAGGGTTGTTTGGTACACACTGCACAGTATACCCCTTCCATTCTGCACCTGAAAGCTCATGTCTGTGAATGTGAATTGATGTGAGAACATCTAAATTGTGGATGCTTTCAAGTGTCTTTTTCTGAATTCTATTACTTTGTAGGCCAATGCCAGTTCATCTGTATTTTGACCTGCTAAGTCAGGCTTGGAGAGCTTTCTTCTTGTAGAGACTTCATTAAGCTCTTGAGTACACAAGAGAGCTGTACTCTCATGTTTGCATTAGTGATGGTGCTTTTTCATGTTTAACTGGTTTGACTGTAAACTGTGTGAGATTAAGTCCTCAAGTGTTTTATCTAGATGTTTTTTTTTCCTACTTGCATGTTATGTGCAGGTGGGTAAGCAAACCAGTAGTTGAGTCTCTGTGTGTCTCATCAGTCTTTCTTTCTGACTCCTTGAGGTATGAAAGATGCAAATGGATAGCAAGTGTGTTTATTGATGCCAGTCACAGATGCTTTTGCAGCTTATATAGAAAACATTACAAAGAGGTGCAGAAATTGATGTAATTTTTGCTTTAGATATAATTCCCTTTAAATATTAGCTTCTCTTTCTTGTCACATTCTTATTTTCTTTGCCCTAGCTTCATTGTCTCAAGCAATCATCATCAGAGCCAAAATCCTGGCACATGCAATTCATCTGTAGAGCTCCATGATTGACTGTCATTCTGGCATCTGAAACTTGGGGAGGAGAAACCCAGGGGAGCTTGCACAGCCCAGTAAGGGGAACAAAAAACTCAGCCTACTGCCTGCTGCCTGACCTGTTAAAATAATCCAGCATCTCACTCCGAAGTCCTCAGTCTCCCAAGCAGCTGATTTACAGCCTCTCCTTAAGTATATGTGTGAAGGAAGGGGAAAACTGAGCTGTAGTTAATGTCATGTTTCTAAGCAACCAGGTAATTCTCTGCAGCCGATCCCTAAAGGGAAATTCCTGATTTCCTCCACCCCTGCTCAGCTGCAGCAAAGGACACCTTCTTCTCTCTTCCTCCAGCTCCAGGTACATGGGGACCCAGGGCATTGGAGTTCAAGGACAATTGAGGCTTTTTACCATTTCTGCAAATGTCATGGGGGAAGGCAAGTAAGCAAAAAATGGGAGCTTTGCCAATGGTCTGTAACAGGTAAAGATATGTTCATTGCAAAATCAATAGAACAGAGGGAGTGTGAAAAGTTGAAGTGTTTTACCCAAGGCTAAACAGAAAATCACTTTCACAAGCAGGGCTTCCAGTGCTCCCAAAAATCATCTGATTGATGTACACATCCTGTTTACAGTGAAACCTCTGGATGCTGTGACATTTTGGTGATAAAAATTACTGAATTCTCTGTTGAGTCTGTTTGAGCCCTTTGAAACGACTACAAGAGACTAACCTTTTATTAGTAAAATATTCCTGAACTCGAGACTGTAGAAATAGGAGCTAGTAGAAAAACAGATTGAATGAGATCTTCTCCACTGTCAGAAGAATGTGGATATCTGGCTGGGGCTCCACAATAAGAATTATTAGACTTTTTTTTTTTAAAGGGAGCCACATGAACCATAACCAAACAGTCATACTGCAGGAACTTAAATCTGCTCAGCTCAACTAGTGAAGATGACATGTGGTAAACCCAGAGGTGAGCTGGAATGGTGTGGGAAACTGGGCAATTAATCTGAGTTACAGTTCCAGCCCCAGCAGGGAACCTTAGCTCCTGCTCAGTGAAGTGAGGCTGAAGAACTTGAGAAATGTCTCTTTGGGTGCAGGGGCAAGTTTCTCTCTTGCTGGATGCAACCTGTTTGACCATACATAAATGCTGTGTATTCTGGAGGGGGGAAAGAAATGAAGAATACAGTAATAGTCAACAAGAGAGAGTATAGTTAAGAGAAATGGGCACGTATAATTAAGAGAAATGGGCATATCTTAGTCATGCAAGACAGATGCATCGGTGCCTGGGGTTGGACTTTTTGACTACCCACTGTTCGATAATCTGGAGCTCAACTGAGAACCAGTCCCTGTTGTCCTTTGTCCTGTGTATTGACACATATGTGCTAGTGGGCACTACTGCAGATGAGATTCTGGGTCGGGTGGACGTTTGGATCTGACCTTTTCACTGTTCAGAAATCTGAGTACTAAGCCACCCCGTGCGAGTGTTTTACAGCTTGATTAACCAGATGCTGGGAGCACATATCTTTATAGTAAGTCTACAAGTCTGATGCACTTAAGCCTGTAACAGGGTGGAATATTGGAGTAGGTAGGCTTCTGATGTTATCACTTGGAAGTGCATTGTGTTTTGAGTTGTACTTTGTGGGAAGGGTTATTTGTGAATTTGACTTGCCTGCAGCTGAAGTGCTGTTCAGGGATGGTGCCTTGTGCTATGTACCTCCTCCACTGACCTTGGGAGAGCCACAGAACTGTTCTTCTGTAATAGCTAAGTAGCATCTTGCTGAGAACCACCCTGGCACTTCAGTGTATTTTCTGCTGAAACACAACTGGAAGTCCACCTAGATGTGACCGGACAAATGGCTGCCCTGTCCATCGTGCAACTTGTGCTCAGGCTTGCCTCACACAATGATGCGTGGAGGAACATAACCAAGGGCTATCTACAGCTGGTTTTTTTTTATGTTAAGACAGGAAATGTTGTCAGGGCAGATTGTGTGAAATGACCAGGAAATCTTCCAGCGTTCCCCTTCTTATCTTGGTTCTGGATATGTTTATCTCTTTCCATGAAACTATAGAAGACCTTGTATATCCTAGGGCAGTGTGGTTCACAGGCCTTTGCTCCAAGTCACAGAATCACAGAATATATCTGGTTGGAAAAGACCTCAAAGATCATCCAGTCGCACCCTCAGCCCAGTACTGAAAGGTCAGCAGTAAATCATGTCCCTAAGTGCCAGGTCCACAAGCTGCTTAAACACTTCCAGGGACAGTAACTTCACCACTGCCCTGGGGAGACCATTCCAAAGTTTGGTAACTCTTTCAGTGAAGAAGTATTTCCTAATATCCAGCCTGAACCTACTTTGGCACAGCTTGAAACCATTTCCTCTAGTCTTGTCGCTTGACACCAGGGAGAAGAGTCTGGCCCACTCCTGGCTCTAACCTTCTTTCAGGTAATTGTAGAGAGTGATGAGGTCTTTGCTCAGCCTCATCTTCTTCAGACTAAAGTCCCATTGTGCAACTAACATCATCATGGCAGGTCCTGTGCCACTACAAGAGGCTATGTGTAGATACCAAGGAGTAGTGTCTGGCTATCTGGCAGCATGTGTGGAGTAGTAGGAAACACAATGAGCTTCTCCTTCTCTTGTACCTTTGATGAGGATGTGGGCAAAATGATTAATGAGCAGGAAGTGCCTGAGAAGGCAGACAGATTAAAGCTGTTGTAATTTTGGTTTGGAAACACAAACAAAATACTCTATCTGACACCACTGGAGTTGCATTTGAGGTAGCTGTTTTCTGTCAGGCATTTCTCCTCTCAGCATCCACATGGGCTTTCATCTGTTCTTAAATTAGTGGTAATTACAAGTTATTAATTTTTTATAAACCCAGCAAGATGCAGCTGAAAGCAATTACCTCTAATTGTTAATTTGTGTATGTACACTCAAAATTATAATCTCTTCTTCTGAACACCCAGCTCTTACCAGAGTCAGTCTGTGTGTTTTTGATATCTTTTTTACTGCAATTTTGGATCGCATGATAGGTTTTTTTTCCAGTGGCTTCTCTGAAAGCTACAAAATCTCTTTCTGTAGGTTCTGTGATCTTCTAAAAGACGTGCTCTTGTTAATTGTTAATGAGACTGAAGTAAAGAGAAAGATATTCTTTGGTTTTGAAAGTAAACTTTTAGTGGCAGGCATGAACTTTGGGAATTACTCCACTTAATTCTTGAAAGATATGCCTAAAATGCATCTGAATTTCTGTGGATCTCAGTTTTAGCTCTGAACAATGTCATTGTTTTTCAGTAAGCTAAAGGCCACACAGATGCTGTTCAGGGTACAGTTCAGTGCTGATCTCTCCAATCTCAGGTCTCAGATTGTTTTGGAATTTAAAAATATAATTCAAAGATATATTTGCTTCTCTTGCCATCTGCATCTTTTCATGCTTGTGAGTGAAAAGGAAGAATTGCAGGGAATGATTGAAAATTGCCACATTCTGCCAGTGGGAAATGGCCTTTCTGATACTGCAGACACAGTCTGGTAGAACAGATTGTTAGGTGTGGTGAAAGCTGATGGGACCACCTTTGGCTGTACTCCAGGAGATCAAAGGGCCAACATCCAGCTGGCACCGAGTAGTGAGCGGAGTACTAAGGGCTTGATGCTGAGGTCCAGGTCACTTGACATTTTTATCTGCAGGCTAGGGGAGACACAGAGTGTGCCTCCCCAAAATGTATTGATGGCACTAAATTGGGGGGAGCAACTGAACACATAAAATGAGAGAACCTAAATCCAGAGGGATAAACTTGTGGACTAGGCCAACATCAAGCTCATGGAGTTCAATAAGAGAAGGCAAAATGGCTTGCACTTTGGCTAGAACAACTGCTTGCTTTGGTAGACACTGGGCAGTGACTGTATGACTTGTAGATCAGCTGATAGGAATGTGGGTATTACCATGGATGCCAAAAGATGTCAGTAGGCATGAAAGTTGCAAATAACCCAGCAGTGCACCCTGATGCCAAATAAGGAACATTGCCTGCTGGGCTGCATTGAGAAGCTCTCTACCAACAGAATGTGGGAAGTTAAAATGTTCCTCTCCTTGGTTACTGGGGAGGCAACAGTTGAAGTGTTGTTTCTGTTTTCGCCCTGCATTCTAGGTTAGGAAGGATGTGGAGATGGTCCAGCAGGGGACTACAAAGATGGTAGAATAACTAGAACATGTCCTGGGAAAAGGTATTGTGAGATGTGGGCCTTCAAAGGTCACTTCCATCCTGCATGCATGTGGCTGCATGGGGAGTGACTGTACATTTGTGTGCTCTGTGGTTTCACACTGTTCTTCTAGAAACCTCTCTGTTCACAGTTCCAAACGAGACTTGAAAAATATTAATATGCTAAGGCAGGAAATATGTTAATAGGTAGTTAACAATCATTAAAACTATGGCTTTTCTTTGTCTGAAATAGCCCAGAGGAACTGAAGTAGGAAATAGAAGGGATTTTTATGCACCTAATCTCAGTGATGTTATGGAAACTGCCTGCCCTGTTTAGAAGAAACGCCGTGGTGTAAGCGCTCAGGAATTTCTTTCCAGAGGCCAAGACCTGCACCTGAGCCCAGTGCCTGCTGCTTGTTTCGCTCTTCAGGCTACTGTCCCCGCAGTTGGCAAATGCCAGCTGCAGTCGATAGGTCTTTGGAGAATATTGGTTGTTGCTGACACTGGAATGTTTTGTCCTACAGTAGTGAGGATTTGTAAGTGGAGGTGGACAGAGGACAGACTGGAGAGCTGGGCACAGAGGAACCAGATGAAGTTCAACAAGGACAAGTGCAGAGTCCTGCATCTGGGGAGGAATAATAAACTGCACCAGTACAGGTTGGGAGGTGATCTGCTGGAAAGCAATCCTGTGGAGGGGGACCCGGGAGTCCTGGTGGATAACAAGTTAACCATGGAAATGTGCCTTTGTGGCCAAGAAGGCCAATGGGATCCTGGGGTCTATTAGGAGGAGTGTGCTGAGCAGATCAAGGGAGGTTCTCCTCCCCCTCTACTCTGCCCTGGTGAGACCTCATCTTGAATACTGTGTTCAGTTTTGAGCTCCCCAGTTTAAGAGGGACAGGGATCTGCTGGAGAAGGTCCAGTGGAGAGCTACAAGGATGATTAGGGGACTGGAGGGCATGGCTTATGAGGAGAGGCTGAGGGACCAACCCCTAACATCCTGTGATCCTGTGATACCTTCCATGATCTATCTTCAGGGGTTTACTGTTTAGTGAGCTGGGTATTCAAAGGCACGTTGTCTGCAAAAGCTGTTTTCTGAATTTTCTCATTTTCACATCCTTGCCTCAAATGATAGCTCTACCTTTTAGCTTGAGCTCTATCCATAGTACTTTTCCTCCCACTGTAAGGATAAGGGAACTACTGACTCTGCCATGGGTACTTCAAAGCTGTCAGGCCATTAAGAAGGAAAATGCAGCTGCCAGCTCTACAACAGACCTCACAGGTACCTGTGGGCAGCAGAGCCAGCCTTCATTGATAGGCTATAAAGCAGAGATTTCTGGAGCAGGAAAGCATTTGTTCCACCTCTCATCCTGTCTGGGTAGACATGGATCATGCTGTGTGTGTGCCCAGCCAATCTCAGTGAGTCCCAGCAGAGCTGGCGGCACCAATCCCCCTTGGAGGGGCTGCCAGGGACAACAGCTAGCAGCAAGCTTTCCAGCATCACTGAGAGCAGCGAATTTAGTAGGCTTCACCTATGGAAAATGATTTTGCAGGCATGGTCTATATTTAGCCAGCTTTTGTTTGTGCAGTATTAAGTCACTGGAACAAGATAAGTTTATTGTTTAATTTCCACTGTTGTGGCATCTTGCAGCTAATGCAAGTCAAATCCCACACTCAGAGCATAGGTCTTGTTTAACCATGTGCTTCACCATTTCATCCTGGAGCAGCTTGTAAAATTAAACTAAATAGGAGACTCTTTGTCTGCCTGTGGCATGGCACAGGACAGTTGTGAGTGCTGTGCAAGGCAGGAATGTGCCTGTGCAATGAACATGATTCCAAGCTGAGAGCTAGAGTGACTCAGGAGCAGTGGGTGTGTGCTCTGCACATCAGCCAGCTCTGCCTACATCTGACAGATCGATCTTTGACTCTTCTGTGGTTTTTCTTACATATGAAAGTCTTGATGTTTTTCTGTTCCTAACTAAATCATAGAATCATAGAATGGTTTAGGTTGGAAGGGACCTCAAGGATCATCCATCTCCAACCCCCTGCCATAGGCAGGGACACCTCCCACTAGAGCAGGCTGCTCAAGGCCTCATCCAGCCTGGCCTTAAACGCCTCCAGGGAGGAAGCATCCACAACCTCCCTGGGCAACCTGTGCCAGTGTCTCACCACCCTCACTGTAAAGAACTTCCTCCTAACATCCAGTCT
>WAAF01017359.1:262334-281296 GCA_013400475.1 Tricholaema leucomelas | reverse complement strand
AGAATCACCTCCCTTGCCCTGCTGGCCACACTTCTCTTGATGCAGCCCAGCACAGGGTTGCTGTCTGGGCTGCATGTGCACACTGCCGGCTCATGTTGAGCTTCTCGTCGACCCAGACCCCCAGGTCCTTCTCCTCAGGGCTGCTCTCCAGCCATTCATCACCCAGCCTGTATCTGTGCCTGGGATTGTGCTGACCCAGGTGCAGGACCTTACACTTGGCCATGTTAAATGTCACAAGGTTGGCCTGGGCCCACCTCTCCAGCCTGTCCAAGTCCCTCTGGATGGCAGAGATTTTGTTCTTGTACAGAGTACCTTCTGCCTTTTAATTATTAATTCCTTCAGATATGAAGTAACCAGTTGAGAAGATCCTCTTATACTTAACTGGATTTAAAAGGTAGCAGCCTCTTGTGATTGTGATATTTAATGCATGAACAGGGACTGAATCTGGCTGTTTGGCCTCCTGAGATGGTGCATCAGTTGCTGCCTTTGGGCAGTGCAATGCATAGAGGTCTGAAGGGCTTTTATTCTGACCTGAAATGTTATAGCTAGACTGACTGGGTGTGTGTAGTACTCCTTCAACCACAGCTATCTTGGAGCAGCATCAGAAATGGGTTTGCATTATTCTTGTTTTCCAACTTGTTAGATAGAGGTTAGGATTAGAGACAGAAGGGAGAGAGAAAATGAATAAATAATCAGATCCTGGGATGCATCAGGAGAAGTGTGGCCAGCAGGTCGAGGGAGGAGATTTACCCCCTCTTCTCCGCCCTGATGAGATCCCACCTGGAGTACTGCATCCAGTTCTGGAGCCCCTATTACAAGAGGGATGTAGACATGCTGGAGTGTGTCCTGAGAGGGGCGACGAGGATGATCAGAGGGCTGGAGCACCTCTCCTATGAGGACAGACTGAAACAGTTGGGGCTGTTCAGTCTGGAGAAGAGGTGGCTCCGAGGTGACCTTATTGTGGCCTTCCAGTATCTGAAGGGGACCTACAAAAAATCTGGGGAGGGACTTTTCAGGATATCAGAGAGTGACAGGACTAGGGGAAATGGAACAAAGCTGAAGGTGGGGAGATTCAGACTGGACGTGAGGAGGAAGTTGTTCAGCATGGGAGTGGTGAGAGCCTGCAATGGGTTGCCCAGGGAGGTGGTTGAAGCCCCATCCCTGGAGGTGTTTAAGGCCAGGCTGGATGAGGCTCTGGGCAGCCTGATCTAGGGTAGAGTGTCCCTGCCCATGGCAGGGAGGTTGGAACTAGATGATCCTTGTGGTCCCTTCTATGATTCTTTGATTTAAGGACTGACAGTATGGGCATGCTCTCTCAGACTAGCCCTGCAAATACACAGAAGAGACAGACAACTACTCTGTCACCACATGACACTTACTTGGTTTGTATCACAGTGCTACTACATTTTAAAATGTTTCTAAGAATCTCAAATTTTTAACAGTTATTTTTTCACAGACATGCAATCAAAAAAAAAATAGCTTTCATCCTGAGACCTTACAAAGTTAAGAAATGTGGGGGCATGGAGAAAAATTAATTTGTTTGCTTCTCTCTTTGTAGTGGATTGGGAACTTCCCTCTCCTGCCACCCCCAGCCCCCAGCTGAAATTTACCAGACCAGCTCAGACAGCTTAGAAGTAAGATAAAGGTATATTTACAGCAAAGCTACATTTACAAGCATAGAAACACACTATGTGTACATGGATTTGCAGTTAGATACAATTTAGAAATAATATAGAAATCCAAACTTCTCCCCCTTACCCAGACAAAGTCCAGAAGGGACCCATGCCACCCTCTCTTTCCAGAGAGAAAACAACCAGCAAGGCTTACATGTTACCTGTTAGCCAAGGTTAGAGAGAGATTAGAGAGAGAGAAGCAAAGAGACTCAGTGCTCAGAAGCAAAGACAAAATGATTGTTTATGCTTTGGCTTTTTAAACCTTTCAGCAAACCAATGAAGGATACAGAATTTCTCATTATTATTCTTTTACAACCAATGACCTAATTTCTCTTATTAAATTATTCCATTGAGCCTTAAACCAGCACACTGGTGTTGGTGGCCTATCTCAGCCATCCTCTGCTCGAGCTACTGCACTACAAGAGCTGGGGGGCCTTCAGCCTGGAGAAGAGAAGGCTTTGAGGAGACCACGTAGTGGCCTTCCAGTATCTGAAGGGGGCCTACAGGAAGGCTGGGGAGAGATTATTTACAAGGTTTTGTAATGACAGGATGAGGGCTAATGGGTTTAAACTGGAAGAAGGGAGATATAAACTAGATGTAGGGAAGAAGTTCTTTACAGTGAGGGTGGTGGAACACTGGCACAGGTTGCCCAGGGAGGTTGTGGATGCTCCCTTCCTGGAGGTGTTCAAGGCCAGGTTGGATGAGGCCTTGAGCAACCCGTTCTAGTGGGAGGTGTCCCTGCCTGTGGTGGGGGGTTGGAACCAGATGATCTTTGAGGTCACTTCCAACCTAAACCATTCCATGATTCTATGATTCTATGAACTCTTTCTGAAAACACAACCATTCTTCACAGCCATTGGATCTTTGAATATTTGATTAGACATATCCTAATTTTCTGTCCTGCATGAGGGCTTGTGCTTTGTTCATGAAGTGTCTCTAGCCTGGGCAGCAGCAAAAATCTGTGTGATGTATGTGTGACTCAGGAGAATAAACAAAATGGCTCAAGGGCTATTAAGACATACCTCTACATACAGGTTAAATAGAAATAAACCAGTGCTCCTGCCAAGACAGGCAGAGCTATAACTAACTCTTTTGCCCCTTGGCTCATACAGGCACAAGTGTTTGTGTGCCTATGCAGTGAATTGGATTTAGTTACCAAGTTAAAATAAACTCTTTTGTCCACCAGGTTAATTTTAGCTGGCATCAAATCCCGCATCTGGTCTCCTGTAGTATCACTGAAGGATTTAGACTGCTCTTCTCTATCTCCCGCTTTGCACAGGACATTCAAGTTTGTGAGCTGCTTGAGAACATTAAGCAAATATTTGCTCAAGGTCTGTCTGCATGCCCTTCCTGCATATGTAAATTCTGGGTATGAGATGAAGGTAAAGCAAAACAGATGTGGCACTATACACTGAGTTCAATTGCATGGCACTAAAGGATGGAAAAGAAAGCAAGTCTCATTCTCTTGGGTCTTCTGGTCAGATATGTGATTGGTACTTTAGAATGGCAGTTGTGGAGTAAGATGCCTGTTACATGGCTGATGAAGCCTGTTGTAGGCAGTTACTTCTCTGTTTCTGCATTTCTTCTTTTGCTTGCTTTCCAAGATGAAAATTTGCATCCATATACATTAACATTTCTAAGTTATAAAGATAGTTTAATGTTTTAGTTACAACTTCTGTTTCCAAGATGATGTAACAATGAATGATGTGATTGAGTTATAAACCTATTGAAATATGATATTAGTATTAAAAGTACTAGATAAAACTTCTTTGCATTTAAAGGCTGTCTTTCCTCACCTTCCATGAGATTACCTCTTCACTTGTGAATAAGCTGTGATCCAGGCTCTCCCCAGCCAGTATATTTCCAGGTATAAGGAATTCCATGTCTTTGTTGGCAAGGAATTGAGGGCTAAATGAGGCAGTATCTTCTCTTCTTGCGCTGTGTTTGGATTCCCACAGTTGGTATAAAAGTAAGTCTGAGGCTGTCCTGGGTTGGATCTCAACTTGCTGTGATAAAATGTAAGATAAACTGAGAAAGGGCTTGACACTGATTTATTTTTTTTTTCCTTCTGTTTGATACCAGGCCATGGTGTACAGACTAAAAAGTGACAGCTTAACTCGTGAAAGAAGTGTTTCCCAATACCCCATCTCATTAAAACTAGGGGTTATTTTCACACTACCTAGACCAAAACTGTTAATACTGATTATATGTTGTTACTGTACAATAAAGCAACACAGAGGTGACTGAGATCACAGGTGGGGCTTACACAGTTACTTCTCTGCTGAAATCACCAGAACATGTGATGAAGAGTATGGCAGCTCTACGCATGCTGGTTGCAGGAGACCAGATAATAATTGATGCAGTCTAAAACTTGGTGGTAGACTGTTAACTTGCATCTTTTAATATTTTAAATAATCAAGCTGCTAGGTTAAGTTTATATTAGTTCAGCAATTTTTATTATGTGGGTTTTATAAAACAAATCTGTGTCCTACAAGCTCTAGGATGGATTTACTGCACCGCTGAACCAGAGTATTGTTCTTTGCTGCTTATGCCATTAAGTTACTATGTTATATCTCTGAAGATAATGAAAATTACATAAAAATTGACTTTGTGCTGCAAAGGTTTTAGAAGGCAAACTCTTAGCGAGGGAAACCATCCTCAGCCCAGCATTAAAGGTATCATTTTTAATGATTTTCTGGAAAAAAATATAAACCCTACATTTGGGGCCCAGATTACTGTGGGAAACAGAGAAATCAAATACACATTGGGAAAAATTACACCATCTCTCATTTCTATTTCTGTCACGTGTCTTGGAACATCAATAAATGTTTTAAAAGATGACATTTTCTTAAAGGCAGGGGTGCATTTTTCTGAAAATATTAAGCAAACACTTCAGCTGTTTCAGAAAGCAATAAAAACTAAGCTGGCAGAGGAATAAAAGGTGATGGAAGTAATCCTGTTTTAAAAAATCATGTCCAGAGAACACTGACAACCTACTAAAGAAATAATCCAGTGAGTCATTTCAATAGTTTGTTAAACAACAGTTACATTGTTTAGGTTCCTAACATGTAGGTGACCTAAAATCTCCAAATAATGCTTTAGGCTCTGGAGGTGCACAAAGATATCTGCCTTTTCCCGTGACCACCACCAGTCTCCCTATGGCACCTTCTTATCTCACTGTTTTCCTACTTCTGTGCCAGAAGAGGAATTTTGGTGTCTGCAAATGTGGTTGCAGGGCTTATAACCTATCCACAGTTTAAAGGTATTTTGCAACTAGCAGGATTAGATTTTGTGGTTTGTAATAAAAAAAAAGTTTCTTCTGAGAGGTAGAGAGAATAAACTAGTTGAAAAGTCCTTATAATTAAAAAAACCTCTACATTTTGTATTAAAAAATCAAATAAAAATCAGCAATGCAGTGTAACTTTAACTAAAACTTACAGAAACTTAGTGCCTCGGTAAATTACAGTTGGATTGGATAGTCTTTCTTTGGAACTACAAATGTGCAAAAATCCTTCCTTTATTCTCTTCCTTCCTTTCACCCAGAATGCTTTTGACACAGAAAGTGTTATTTTCCATCGCTTTGCACTCTTTTTGACGCATCATGCTTGCACATTGCACAAACTGAGCTGCTGATTAATCTTATTAAGGAGTCGTACAATAAGAGTCAATGGTCCTTTTGGAAATCTTAATAAGTAGTGTTTAATCATGTGAAGAATGAAGTGCTTACTGACAAGAATGATGCCTTTAGAAAGAAGTGGAAGGCATAGCTGCTTTCTAACTGTTGAAAACATTTAAACTGAAAGTAGTTTAAAACAATGATGCTTCTGTAGAGAAATTATTTACAATGCTGATCTGCTGTGCCTGTTTTTATACCTTTTCATACATTTGCATCCAAGTTTTTTTTATTGCCCTTGAATAAAGTGAGATGTTATTTTGGCACAGTGGTATAAAGGGATGTTCCTACTGCAGGTCAAGTTATCGAACCTGGAGAAAGACACAGGGAAGTAGTAATTCTAGGAGGCATCACAAGAACTGCTAAAAAAGAATTGCTAAAAAGCAAGAGGAAGCAGTTGATGTTCAGCTTCAAAGAAGAAACATGTTACAGAGGGGAAGAATTTGGAAAGCACCAACAAGAGTCTGTGTGCACCTAGTGAGATAAAAGTCATCCTTGCAGTGCTTTGACAAGATGGTCTTGGAATTAGCCCAGGGCTCTCTGAAGCCAGACTTTTCTGGTCTTTTCTGAAACTTTACCTTTTCCAGTACCTGGTATGTGTGACAGAGTTGAAGTTACCGATTTTGCCAATAACTAGAAAGACAGTACACCCATCAGAAACTGACTGGAAAAAGGGGCTTATTGGCAAAAAGTCCTGAAAGGCTTGTGCAAACAAGAAGAGAGCCTGAGTGCAAATGGAACCATAGAGAAAAAAACCCAATACATTTAGAAGCTTTAGGTAATTTTCTTGTCTAGTGGTAGGATGGTGGAACAGATGACATGCTGGTAAATCTGCAGTATTTTTGCTGCTTGAAGTATATGCTCTATCACTTTTTAATGACATAGAATGCACTATGTACTTTTGGGAAGAGAGAAGTATGGAGGTTGGGTCTTTTTTGTTTTCAGACTTGGTTCAAGAGGCAGAAGAGAGAGTGACAGTGGGATAATCTGTGGAACATGCAACTCCATGTCCCAGGGAAATTTGAGGTTCGCCTCTAGAGAAATGACAGTAAATGGCAAAGGCAGCTGAACTCTTCAGGGAAAGGATAAAATAATAGCAGCCATTAGGGTGGAAAAAAGCTTCCATGCTGCAATTAAAGGAACTCTAAGAGATTAACAAAGACAGAAAAAGGAGCATCTAATCCACTTTATGTATTCTAGTGTGCAAAGTATTAAGTAAAAGTCTGCACTGAGGCAAGGGAGGAAGAGAGGACAGCACCACATATGTCCCAGGCTGGCAGAAATGCCCCCGAGGCAGCACTGTTTGTCTGCAGGGTGTGGGGAGCTTGGCTTTGGGCAGATGCGTGCTCTGGGCACAGCACTGCTGCTCTGGTGTTGTGCCCTGCTGCCCTGCTCTGGGCCCTGGACATCCTGTCACAGCTTGTCTGCTGCGGTGGCACAAACGGTTTAGCAAATGGGGATTGTTTTGACAGAAGAGGGTTAACAGTGAGTTTCTCAGCAGTTTTGAGAAGAATTGGCAGGAGGGTACAAATCCAGGACAGTGATCTGGGACGCTGACGGTAATGCTGTGGAGCACAAGGGCATGCATCTACAAATGCACACCCAGAGGACGCGTGGGTAGTCGAGTTAGGCCTCACTGGGCCTAGAACTTCACGGTGAGGAAGAAATTTCTTTTTTTGCTGTCTAAAGCAGAGCACAGAAATCTATTTCCAAAGTCCGAGATGCCTGATAATTCTCATGCCAATGCTCAACCAACTCTATTCAGGCCAGAGGGTTCCACTGTTTTACACCAGGAATGAGTATCCTGGCTTGTCCAGCTAGCTCAAACACCTGGCATCACTCACAAATCTCTTAAGTACAGTCAGCTGCAGACATTGTAGTTTTGGTACAGTTTGAGGCAAGAACTAGAAGGTCATGTAAAGGAAAATGTAAGTTGGTGCTCCCAAGCTGAAAGTAGAGATTCAGGTGTGCCATACTGCACATTGGGCTCTCACTGATCTGTGTTACAGCCTGAGAAACTATTAAGATGTATCTTCTTCAGAACATGTGGATTGCTGACAGCAATTCATGTCTGAAGTGGATATGGAATCTAAAGCCATAAGAAATTGCTCATGAGTGTGTCTGCAGACTGATGCAGATGATTTGAGATTTAAAGACTACAGCCTTTTAAGTTCCTTCTCAGAAACTGCAAGTGGTGGTATGAAGAGACATGTCCTTGTGAGTGCAGCACAGGTGCCTTGGTGGGAAAAGTGTTTGGATGTGCACCTTAGGTGTAGACTGTGAGACAGGTAGGTGCAGTGCTTGGGCACTGAATTGCTTCCTCGCTAAGAACACAGAGTTCTCTTTTGCTCCAAGTGCAATTCCCGAAGAAATACAACTGTTAACTATTTTTTCTCTCAGAGAATAATAGGCAGCACTGAGGAGCTTTACATTTAAAAAACATTCTCATGTAGCACCACAGAGGCAGAATTTATCTGAGTCAATTTTTTAGCTTGGTATTTAACTGTTAACTTCTCTGCTCAGAGCTTATTCTAAAGTCCTAAGATGCTCTTACTGGGCCAGATCAGGTACATTGGACAGTAGGTGCTGACACTCTTGGAAGCTGCAGGTTTCTTTAAAAACACTTGAGTTGATACTGTACTGTTCCCTTTTTAAACCAGGTGAACACAATGGTGACCTTGTCTGTCAAGCAATTACATCGTTAGGAAGAGCTTTAATGGCAGCATTTTCTATCTCCCTTGCTGTTCAACAAAGCTATGCTTTGGCACAAGAAGCTGTCCTGGTGAAGGAAGGGGAAGAAGGGTGTTCATACGGCCTTGTCAGCCCAAGGCAAAGCAGCTTAAAGTGGCATCTCTTGATCTTCAAAGCACAATTAGAAGGCAGGTTGAACTAAACAGATCTGCAAAGGGATGGAGAACAATCTCCAGAGCGTGTTGGTGAAATAAAGCTTGCTGTGAGGGTAAGAGAAAGTGCTCTATGCATTCTAGTCCACACAAAGGAGACTGTGCCTGGCCTGAAAATATTCTCTGTGGTGCCCTGTCTGAGAATGATTTTGTATTCGCTTTCTTGACTTTATTTCTGGCTTTTGATTTCCCATAGAGATCTGGAGTCTGATGGATTAGACCTGCTTCTGGGAGTAATTGTGGCAGTCCTGTCTTGGCAAGGAAGGGTTTCATATCTGGAATGTGCTTTCCTTGGCAAGTTCTGGGTGGTGGCAACCTACAGGGTGTGATGGGAGACCTATTTATTTACTTTGGTTCTTATGCTTACTGTAGGGATGTTTCTATGTGTATCCAACTTCAGATACCAGTGCTTCTCTCCCACCCATGTGCTCAGTGATAGCTACACCCTGTAACACATACACTGCAGATTTTTTTTCAGGGCTGTTTTATTAACAGAAGGCTGGTTTAACAAGGCCAGCTGTTCTATAAATAGGTAATACATTTTAAATTAATAAAGTAATTTGTTAAAGCAGTTGACTTTAATGAGGTGTGCTACCAGTACAAGTCAGTAAAATGTTTTTGGAGCAGGTAGCCGAAAGGGTTGTCTTATCCAGGTCCTTCCTCCTCCCTGATATTTTTTTAAAATATTTTTATCTGTTTAAGGGTAGGACCACCCAAGATCACTCAAGATTGTAAACTAATGTCAAATATTGCATTAGCCATCTACATACCTATTGTAGGACTTCTACTACTGCAGACAAGACAGAGTGGGCAGCAGTAGAAATGAAAGCCAAAACCCAACCTCTTGCTTTCCCATGAGCACATGGATTGGCTACACAAGCATGAAACTACAAGGCTTCTCACATCTTCTCTACTTCCCAGGGCCTTTTATCACAAATCATCTTCAGCCTAGGGATATGACAGAGTGCCTTCAGCGCAGGTTCTCTGGCTTGTTTCACATCTGAGATTTGTCCACTGTAATATGTGATTGAAGAATGTACTAGAGGTCATGTAGTCACACCAGAAGTCTGTTTAGCCAAGTGTCTCTATCTGGCAGCAGCCAAAAGGCACTATGTAGTGTAAGAATAGGGCAAGCAGTTTTCACGTTGTCCTCATCTAGTCTGCAGACATTTGCAACCAAGGACTTCCAGAGCCAGAAGGGCATTCATTGTAGTTAATAAACGTGGGTGAATGTACCTCCCCTTAAGCCCTCATTAAATGGGCTGAATCCACAGTGTCTGGCTGTGCGAACTTACACAATGCAACTACGTTGTGTATGAAGAGCAAATGCCTTTAATTTTGTTTTTAAACTTGCACCCTGATGTTTTCATTTGCTGTTTCCTAGTTCTTTTGCTGAGAGAGACAACACTAATAAGACTGAGTGCAACTCATGAGAGACCTCAAAAAAAGAGAGAAAAAAATTCCTTCAAATCTTAGGTTTTGCTTTCTTCAGATCAAATAATTGTTACTGAAAAAAAATCCATCTGCCAGGTAGGCAGTCTCAAGAGATTAGCATGATGTCTTCCAGCACCTCTGTTCTGGTAAAGCATAAAAATCACAAAGCAAAGGCTGGTACCACCCACTCACTTCTTTTCAGAGTTGGCTTTTCCTAGGGAGAGACACAAAACAGCAACTACTCTGCTAAACCCACTGCAACTTGGAGATCTTATTAGAAAGCATGCCAGAAACACCTCTGCCTCCTACTTGTAGGTGGATCTTGGCAAGAAGTTCAATGCAGGGCAACCGGAGGGGATGCTGGAAATATGCAGCTCCTTCTTCTTGCACTCTTCAACAGCGAAGTTGCTTTATCCATGACAAAACTAATACTGCAGCTTACCTCAGTGCCTGGGCAAAATGAGAACACATCTCCTGAAATAAGCACTGTGGTGGTTTCATGGCTTCCCTCACTGGTTCCCAGTCACTCCTTGGAAATACGTATTTCATCACAGTGTAGGTATTATAACTATGGATCCCTCTTTTATAAGAGATTGGTGCTCCAGAATGCCAGGCACTGCATGAAGGCAACCTGGAGCATCCATAGTGCCTGCTAAAGTGCCAGCTGTCACAGGTTTGAAGAGTGTTTAGCAATAGCGCATCTCTATTTTTACACCAGAGGTCAAAAATGAATTAGCGCTCCTTCTAATGCATGAGGAGCACTAATTGCTTCTTTTGACTTCTGGAATTAAATTGGGCTGTAGGTTGCTCTTGTTGCTCTTTCAGATATCAAAAAATAGATTGATCTGAGAAGTTATGAGGTTTGCCTGCTGATATTAACTCAGCACAGATTAGCCTGCCTCTGTACTTGAGGAACAAACTGTTAGTACAAGATATGAGTGGAGCAACTGTATTTAGAAACATGTTTCCAGGGAAACATTAGTTTCTCTGGAAGACACTCCTGAGGCATAAAATTTTATGTGACTCTTGGGACAAATGCTAAGTTTGAAGACTGTCTTTCCCCCCCACACACTTTTTATAGCGGGTACATTCTGCTCCAGATTCATCCATTGTAGACCTGTATGGTAAAACCTATTTTAACTGTGGAGTCCAGTATCTCAGTGGCTTTCATTAAGAAAGGGGCCCACACAAGCTGCAGTTTAAGGATCTGTCACTGGCATAGCAACTGAAATGAAATCAGCACTTTCTAAGCATATCCTTACATATCATGCAAAGTGTGACTTCGAGAGTAAGGCTCAGGATGTAGCTTCTTGTGTGACATTAATCAAGTCAATTAACTGTAACTTGTATGTGAAATCAGTGTAATGACAATTTCTTACCTTTGCTCACAACATTGTGAGGATCAATGTATTAAGCCTCCTGAAATTAATAGAAAAAAAAGGCCAGTTTATACCATCTGAAAGTTTTCCCTTACTCTCTCTCTTCAAACCAGAGTTTTGTGTCTTAACCCCTTGGCAGCTTCCTTACCAGGCAAGTTCTCTACAAAACTGTTGGCTGCCACTTCGTGAGTGAAATTAATATTCTTTAAACCAAGAGGGTCTCTGTTGAAATAACAAAACCTGTGATCTTGTATAAGTATTTTTGTCATTATTTTGTAAACTGTAATTTGCTTACTCAGAAACTCAAAGTTTTTTCTTGCCATCTTGTCTATGACAGAAATAAGTCCTTTGCTGTGTAATTTATAATAGACTGTATAATATTGGGAGGGGTTGAAAGTAGGAAGGGTCAGGAAGGGTCTCTGTGAGACATGGCTGTACCCACAGCACTGCAGGATGTGCAGTAAGTGGGGAATGAAGGCTCTCCAGACCTTAGAAGAGGTATGGAGTATGTTGTGGTGTCATTACAACAAATCCTGATTAAGTTATGTGCTTAGGGATTTCTGACAAGCTTTTTCTACTTAATTGCCACCCACATGTTTCATGTGGCATAGAATTTTAAGTAGCTATTACTGTCTTTGGTCCACACATGCTTGCTTTGATTACCTGCTGATGTCCAGTAGGGCAGGAATAGCCCTCTTCTGATGACCTGTCCAGTCACATGCTTCCCCCTACCCTGCAGACACCACAGAATGTGAAGAGTGTGTATGTTACTGGTATTGTTATTGCTGCCCATTTGAAAACAAACAGAAGGTGAAATAAGTGGTCTGGTGGCCAGATGCAGCTGTAGCCAATAGTCAAATGTGAGCTGAAGGGCAGTAAAGCAACATGGAATGAAGTTATTTTTCAATCAAGTTAGGCTTTACCTTACTAAGCCACTGAAGCCACAAAGGCTATTTTCACTAAACTCATCATTTTATTAAATGGGAGCTGAAGCCAAAGGAAATAATTTTAAGAAAGAAAAGTTAAACAGTCTAATTCTGCAGCTGTAGAAATAAATTGAAACAGAGCAGGCATATCTTCAAAGCCATTTCTGCAGCTAAATTGCAGTCATTATAATTAATGGAGAAATAAAGATAATAATGAAAAGTTTCACTCTTTCCTTCCAAGTGAAGTTACAGAATTTCCATCCTGACTTTTCCAGTGACTTGCTTATGAATGTAATGTTGGTGAACAAAGGAAGAGTGGTCTGCTGATGAGATTCAGGTTAGTAGGTTGAAGTGATGCTGTCTTTACAGCTTTACCTCACTGGGGTGGAACTTCATACAAGTGCAAAGAAAGCTAGTAAGAGTGGCACATCATTGTATCAAGTCCTACTGGCATTTTTTGGCTGTAAAGGATGTTATTGATCCAAAGTTATGATAATCAATAGGTATCTGCATCGTCTTATGGGTTGCTTATTTTCTAAGTATTGTTTATTTTCTGAGTGTGTGTAACTGTCACTGAAGTATCTGTCTTTGCAGTCAGTGTTTGTGGGTTTGATTTCAAGATCTTTTCAAAGAACAAATGATTCCATTGTTAAAGATGAGATAATGGAAATTTGCCCAAGGTCTGAAAGGAATTCTTCCAGAAATGTAAGACTTTAAGCCTTCTTGCTAACTTCTACATAGTATCACATAATCACAGAATGTTAGGAGCTGGAAGAGACATTGAAAGATCGAGTCCAACCCTCCTGCCAGAGCAGGATCACTATACCAGATCACACTGGAACACCTTATCTGCCCATTTTCCACCCCACCCATCCCTTTTTCCTCCCAAATCCCAGAGCACCTGGGCTCTGTTGCAGTCTCCTCCCACCCCAGGTATGGCCACTTTGACCTCCCTGCCCATTCCCCTATTTAATCTGACCCAGGAAAGACAGAAGCCCCAAGCTGTGCCTAACTGGGCAAGGGGGTCCTTCTGTTGTCATCATTGGTGAGTTCCCATGGTGCACACCGGGTGAATGGAGTGGGACAAAGACCGGTATGCTTGGTGATTCCCCCAGTTAGGTAGGAAGAGCATTGGTAGCCACTCCAACATTATCCATGGGTGCTGGTTGAGTCTCCTTAGTGGGACTGAGCTCCTCTGTGTGGTATTTTAGCTGGTTGAGAGTCTTGCCCCAAGCTCTGGGATGGGTGCACAGACTTTCTTTATGATGGATATGTTTGACCTTCTCAAATCTAAGTGTCAGTAGAACAGAAGTAGGAACAATTGATAAAATGAATAAGCAGCAGATGCCCAAGACTAGGCGTTCTTCAGTAAGATGTTCCAAAGGCAGCTGGGTATAAAATGACTGTAATGGTGCAATATGTAGCCTTTTGCTTATAACTACCTTGGTGACAGAAAAATAGAGTTGGCTAATGTGATACCAAGGTGTCTTGACAGCGCTTAAGGGATGTGGAGGACTACAGACTAATAAGCCAGCTACAGAGAGTTTGAGAAGGATCACATGACACCAAAGGTTAAAGCTATGAACCGGAACATAACATTTAAACTCTACTTTTCCAGCAATCTCTCTTAGTATGTTTTAATGGAGGTCACACTTTTGTATCCATGACCTTCTAGCAATATATTGTAGCAGAGTCTAAATGCTTTTTGATATTAAGAGTTCTTTTATATTTTTTTAATTGAAATCCCAGTTTCAAAGTAGCATCTTTTGCTTCAAGACTCACTGTTTCCTTGTTGCTGGGCAAGAGGCTGCAATCAGGTAGTTGCATTCCTGATTTTTGTTTTTCCTTCTCCTGTGAAGATTTCATTGTGTTTCTAATCCTCAGGGTAACTGAGTGTATGACCATGTTTTAGTCAGATTACTCAATTCTGTGGTCTGGCTTCATTTGTACACTGTGTGCTTTGAGTACTTTGACGCTCGTCGCTATGCACACGTCAAGCCTGCCAGTACTGGAATAATTAATAATGTTTTTCCATGACCCCCAAATGACAGACTTTAGGGATACATGGATTCAGGCTTCTAAAACCTGTGAGTCAGGTCTCATAATCCTGAAATGTTTGGTTTGCTTTAGATCATTTCATACAGCTGTAAGGACTGGAAACTGTTCACCAGAGTTACACTTCATGTCTTTAAACTGGACTCTCAAAACTAGGCAATTGCTTGTGATTGCTGCACAGGACCATGGCCATCTGCAAAGGTTTCTCGGCTTAAAGCATTATGTAAAGACAGAGTGACTCTGACTTGGCTCCAATGTGGCTCTGTGAGATCCATGGGTTTTTTTTATATGAATCTTATACAAGTCTTAAACAGTACTAAATCAGCTTTGAAGTCTCTAGGTATACGCATAGACATGGCCTTAGTGAAGACAACATGTTGCCATCCTCTATCACCCAGAATTCAGTCTCTGTGCGTGTACTAGCTCGGCTGATCTCAGTGTTGTTGATATGGTGCTGCTGATACCAGAGGCTGCACGCAGCACAGCTTTCCTGGTATTTTTAGTGTCTTTTCTTATTTTATTGGATCATCCATCTGAGTTGCCTCAGGAGGCAAGGAACCAGAGTATGTGATTCCAAAAGCAGCAGTGTCCTCACTGTCCTCTTCCATTGCTCATCCATCTCACACCCTACAGATGAAGAAAAACAGAGGTTGGATAGTGATTTTCTGTTGGAGAGCATGTGCATTCCATCTCTCTTAAGTACCTGCAAGCCTAAAGAAGGTGAATGCATACTCATTACATACCAGCAGTCTTCTGTGGTGAAACTAGCAGATGTGTCTGCCTGTCAGAGTGACAAAAAGAGGCAGAACAGGAGCTGACTGATCAGAGTTCTTCTCACTTCTACAGCAGTAGGAATGCTGTCAGTCCTTATGCTCTGCATTATTCCTATTGCATAACATTCATGATATGATGTGGCAAATGGATAAAAAACTGCACATTAAGCCAAATCCCATCTTTCAAGATTGGGGGTTGGAGATGGAAGGCAGTGAAAGACCAATGTGAGGGGTAGCAAGGGAGAGTGAACTAATATGATAGCATTTAGACATATAAGTAGACTTGGGCCAAGGGTTGATGTACATAGCAGGCCAGATCTGCTGCCAAAACACTGTTTGACACCCTCCCTTGTGCTGGCCAAAGTCTTTGCTAAGCCTCTTAGTGGCAGTGAATATCTGGACTGGGTTAAAGGGTATGTGAAACTACACTTCCACATGGTGCAACTTTGAAGTCCCATCAAGCATGGTACAGTGGCTGAACATTTCCTTGTCTTCGTATCTCTAATGTTCTTGGTGAGTAGCCAAAAGCACCAGGAAGCTTGGAAAAAAAAATCATTGGCATTCAAAGGAAAATAGAAGTAGAGAACTGATTCAAAGGGTTATCGAAACCTGACGGCACCTCCTTGTCTTTCCAAAGTGCCTTTGTTCCTCTTGTGCTACAGACTATGACATATATTTGAAGTTCCACCTTTCTCTGGAATGCCTCAGTACTGTTCTGAGTACAAGTTCACACAGCAAATAAAATGGCCTATGTGCCATTTTGAAGTATATCTCTTCAATCCACCGCAGGAGAAATTATGTGTCCTGAGCACAATTCAAAGCAACAGAAGAGGAGTTCTTTCAAAGGTCTTTTAAAAACCTTGGCTTTTGGAAAGATGTGATGCCATAAGAGCACCGGGGAGTGTAATATAGGAGGGACACCTTTCTTGCATGATAGTTACTGTGTGAAGTTCTTCATTCTCTCATTTTCCTTCATAACAGGAGACAATACTAACCCTTGTCCACAAAGATGTGGAAGTCTAAGGACCACATAGTTCATGCAGGTGAAGGTACTGTGCTGATACAGTATAGCTATGCAGTAACAGGTTTTTGCTTGAAAGACTCATAGAATCAACCAGGTTGGAAGAGACCCCCAAAATCATCCAGTCCAACCTATCACCCAGCCCTATCCAGTCAATTAGACCATGGCACTAAGTGCCTCATCCAGTCTTTTCTTGAACATCTCCAGGGTCGATGACTCCACCACCTCCCTGGGCAGCCCATTCCAATGGCAAATCACTCTCAAGAAATTCCTTGTAACATCCAGCATAAACCTCCCACAGCACAACTTGACGCTGTGTCCCCTTGTTCTGTTGCTGGTTGCCTGGCAGAAGAGACCAACCCTCACCTGGCTACAGCCTCCCTTCAGGTAGTTGTAGACAGCAATGAGGTCAGCCCTGAGCCTCCTCTTCTGCAGGCTAAAACAACCCCAGCTCCCTCAGCCTCTCCTCATAGGGTTTGTGTTCCAGGCCCCTCACCAGCTGTGTTGCCCTTCTCTGGACACACTCCAGTATCTTAACATCTCTCTTGAATTGAGGAGCCCAGAACTGGACACAGTACTCAAGGTATGGCCTGACCAGTACTGAATACAGGGGCAGAATAACCTCCCTTGTCCTACTGGCCACACTGTTCTGGATCCAGGCCAGGATGCCATTGGTTCTCCTGGCCACCTGGGCACACTGCTGGCTCATCTTCAGCCTACTATCTACCAGTACCCCCAGGTCCCTTTCTGCCTGATTGCTCTCCAGCCACTCTGTCCCCAGCCTGTAGTGCTGCTTGGGGTTGTTGTGGCCAAAGTGTAGAAGATTGTCTTGACATCAGTAATACTGTATATGAGGGATGCCTCTGCTAAATTTTGCTTCTGGAAATGCCCATAAATAACACAAATATTTGCTTCATACCTAAGTCAAATGTTATGTTTTTGTTTTCTTCTGGATGGATGTTAGTGTGGGCCATGAAGGAGGAGGGGTGAGTGTTCATGGTCCCTGCCATGTTCTCATTCCAATTTTGGAAAAAAGTTGCAAAACATAGAGAAATAGAAAGGTGGTTGTTATCCTGGAAGTTACAGGTGAATTATTTAATGACAGAGTCAGGAGGGATGACAGAGTCATGTTGAAGATAGATGCAGTTGTCCACAGCTCATTGTGCTCTGGTCTTTTGATGGTGATGGTTTAATGTCGTAAAATGGTACTATTTTAGCATTGCATCTTCAGGACAAGAGAACTTGGACAAGAGAACTTTTTTTCCCTTGTTTTCTCATCCTGGCAGAGTAGCAGAAACCTGCCTTGACAGGCATACAGCCCTCTCTCAGAAAATGTGGGTCTTTATCAAGAGCTTCAGACGGTCCCTTGAGGGCTGCATTGCCACATTCATTGAGACTGAGGAAGAACTGGGATCCTGAGTGTTACAGCAGGCCTCAAGCCAAGCCCAGTCTGAGGTTTTGTCTGACACCTTTTGATTTTGATTAATTGCTAAGATGTGCCTGTGCTATTTTTGAATGATCTTTGCACATTAAGTCTGGTTTCAAATCCTGCTGGGGCAGAAGAAAGGCTGCTACTGACTTCAGAAAGATAATTTCTATGCTAGCTTTTGGCAGCTGGATAGCATCACTCAGAATAATGCCCAGGACTTCCCACTCATGGTTCCCTGTGCAAAACAATGCTTGCCCAATGTGCAGAGGGCACCAGGCTTTCTGCTGTGCTGCCCACGAAGCCACTGTTAGAGTCTTGTGGGAGCGGGTATGTGGCTGACTTAGGGAACACTCAGGAGTTTAACTTTCTTGATCTGCCTGTGAATTCTTCCGTGGCAGCTACCCTTTTCTGAGAAAAACAGGTGTCACTCTCTTGAAGCATACCTCCTAGAAGATCTTCCAAGACAAATGGCAACTCCTTAGGGGTATCCACTGTTCACTGCTGCACTCTTGCATTTTATAATGCATCTTTTAAAAGGACTTCTATGGCAGTACAGCTTTTTTGCCATTTTAATCTAACTTTGGCAGCTTATGCTTCATCTTCATCCATTTTAAGTGGCAGTTGCCTTGCTCTGTGACACAGTACCGTACAGTGTAACTCCCTTCTCTTATGTTGTGGCTTGGGTTTTTTTTTCCCCTTCTCCATCCCTCCAAGAATGGCCTTGTACCTTCTACTTCAGATCATGTGTCTGGCCCACAATAGACAAAGCATCTGCTTATTCCTCCAAAGCCACAGGATTTTGTGCTAGTTAATATTGATCTCTAAATCTCTTCAATCTTTTGCTCTTAGAGTTGCATGTATTTCTGCTTGTTTCTAATGTTCATCTGACTTCAGTTCTGGGCCTCTCACCATAGGAAGGATATGGAGGTGCTGGAGTGTGTCCAGAGAAAGGCAACAAAGCTCATGAAGGGCTTGTAGCACATGACCTATGAGGAGCATCTGAGGGAGATGGAGCTCTTCAGTCTGGAGAAGAGGAGGCTGAGGGGAGACCTCATCACTTTCTACATCTACCTGCAGTTGGAGCCAGGAGGGGGCCAGCCTCTTCTCCTTGATGATAAGTGACAGCACTAGGGGAAATGGTTACAAGCTGGGCCAGGGGAGGTTTAGGCTGGATATTAGGAAATACTTCTTCATTGAAAGGATTATCAAACATTGGAATGGTCTGCCCAGAGCCGTGGCAGAATCACCATCCCTGGAGGTGTTCATGTGGTGTGTGGACCTGACACTGAGGGACATGATTTAGTGTTGGACCATTTGGTAGTACTGACCCTTGGGTTGACGTTGGACTGGATGATCTTGGAGGTCTCCTCCAACCAGATAGATTCTGTGATTGTGTGGCTGCCATGCTCCTCAGTCTGTTTCTTCTGCGCTGCTTAATGGCTTTGAGGTTCCAGGAAACTATAGACCAGTCAGCCTCCACCTCCATTCCTGGAAAAATGATGGAGCAGCTCCTGTTGGAGGGCATCTCAAGGCACTTGGAAGAGAAGAAGGTTATCAGGAGTAGTCAGCATGGATTTACCAAGGGGAAGTCATGCTTGACTAACCTGATAGCATTTTATGATGCCATAACTGAATGGGTAGATTCAGGGAAACCAGTGGATGTAGTCTACCTTGACCTTAGCAAGGCCTTTGACAC
>WAAF01017359.1:193345-261617 GCA_013400475.1 Tricholaema leucomelas | reverse complement strand
ATCCTGTGATCCTGTGAGAGACAATAAGTGGATGGGTAAGTGGGAGAAAGGCAGAGTGCAAAGTGATTCTATATATTTTTCACTAGAGTGACTCATCTGAGGCTACTGAGCATACCAGTAGGTTTTGTTGATCCATGCAGTGCATTACTTTTTCTGGCTTTTAATGCAGTTTTTGTAGTACTGCACACATATAGTTAAGCTTTACTTCTTAATCTCTTCTAGTGCTACAGTGCCCATTCAGAAGGCTCCAGAAGCATTTCTTGGTTTGGATAATGTACTGGCAGAGTAATGTCCCTGAGTTGTTTGGGTACAATGGAGGAAGCAGAAATAAGAAATACAGAATCTACAGGTACCCAAACAGGCAATCATTTGTGATTTACTTGGCTTCTGCAAGGTAGACCTGTGTCACACCATGCTTGTGGTTGCCTTTCCCTGCCTGATTTTAGAAAATGAAACTACTGAGTGCAGGTTTCCCATGAGTAAAAGCAAATTCAAAAGAAGTTTGTGTCTCTGTCAGTTGTCTCCACAGCCCTTCTGTACCATCCTGTAGTTCCTTGAAGGACCTGTGTAGTGATAGCAAGAGTTGAAATTTTGTGTTAAAGCTTGACTCTTGTAAAGGAGCTCAGGAGGCTGCTTAGTACTTCTGCTGGAAACAAATGCTGTAACTTCATCACAGAAAGCCACCAAGTTTATATGATTTGCCCCTGGTGAAGCCATGTTGGTTGTTGCCAGTCACATTGTCTTCACTTTCTGTATGCCTTAGCAAGGCATCAGGAGGATCTGCTCCATGACCTCACCGCACTGAGGTGAGACTGACTGCTCTGTAGTTCTCAGTGTGTTCTTCTTTTCCCTTTCTGAAGGTGGGGGTTATGTTTCCCCTTTTCCAGTCAGCAGAGATTTCACCAGATTGCCTGACTTTTTTTTTTTTATAGGATGGACAGTTGTTTAGCAGCTTCATCTGCCAGTTATCCAGGACTCATTTTGATGTCTCAATAAAATCAATCTGGGAGGATTGTTTTCCTCTCTGGAGTGAAAAAAAAAAACCCATAAACAATATGAAATGTTTCACAGTCAAAGCTTTCTAGGTTTGCCATGACAAATAAGATTAAATATATACAGCAGTGGAGATGAAACAGACTTGACTTTGTGGCTAGCCCTTCCTGGTTGAGGTGAAATGGCTTCTGGAAGGTGTTATTCTTATCTTAGATGCTACAGGGTAAGCACTGAGATCTTCAGTTAGAAGTTCTATAGATACTGGTGCAGATACTGGTATATGTACAGAACATACTTGGACATGTGGGAGGGAAAGAGCTGTGATAGTGCTAGTAAAACCACATCTATGTGAACTTGATTCAAAAACCATTCCACTAAAAGAAGATAGAGCTAACTGGTACCTGGCTGAATGCCATGACTGTAACTGTTAGTTTCGGAAAGGCACCCCTGATTTTTGAGCAAGTACCGAAAATCAGACCTGAGAAGCAGGCTGAAAAAGTGTTTAGTGCCATGGTCTAGATGACTGGATAGAGCTGGGTGATAGGTTGGACTGGATGATCTAGGAGGTCTCTTCCAACCTGGTTGATTCTATGAAGTTGAAATTGAAGTTAAGCCAGTTGAAGTTGCCCTTTGAAGCAGAGTTCAGCTGTCTGACAATGGCAAGGGTTTGATATTTTGCTCACTGCAGAGCTGGGGATCTAAATACCACCCAAGAAACATCAGCAGTCCCAGGAGATGAACCATTTGTGGAAACCAGTGCAGCACTGGAACACAGCAAATCCTGGACTGGGAGGCACTCCTGAATGAAAACATTGTAAACGTGTGCGGCTTCTAGTAGCCATTGCTGATAATAACAATTCCTGTTGACCTTCACGTCCAGAAGGAGATGTTATGTTCCTTGCACAGAATGTAACATACCACAAGATGTGGTGTGCAGTCTGAAAACACTTTGCTGCAACAATGCTTAAACAAGTTGTTAGATCAGTTCCAAATCTGAATTTAACCTAGTTACAAGTTTATTTAACCTAGTTACAAGTTTATTGGGTCCAGCAGCCTTCTTGGTAAACACTGATGCTTGTTTCATTCTGAGTGTTCAGAACAGAGTTGCATTTTTCGTTTTTCAAATTGTCACATTTTGTTACATAAATCAGAAATGTTGTTAATCTGTTCAATAACATTTTCTGTGTGTATGGAAAGTCATGAGAACAAAGATGATTGCTTTGAGATTGAAGGGTATTGGGAAGGGAATCTTTACCATTTGCTACTACCAAATTAGTTTTTAGTAAGGAAAATTAAATCCCTCTCACTGGAAGCATTTTTTTTTTTTTATCAGCTCTAATAGTAATATTTTATGTAGGATTTCTCTTCCAGAGCCCAGGAGACTTTACAAGTAAACTCATCTTTCTAATGCTGTGTTAAGAACATCTGTCTCGGGCATTATGAGGATTGAAGCACTAAGAGATTTTTAGAAATCTCATACTCACCCTGCAATATTTGTCTAGTGAATGTAATCCTAATATTCCAATTGTAGCAATAAATATTTTGCTATAACCAGACACCGAGTTCCAAAATAAATCTGTTTAGGTGCAGCTAATAAAAATGTAGTGCCCGTGATCCTGTAACGTTTGCGTTCTGCAGCACCAACCTGAGTTTTAAACATTTTTGAACCGGTAAGACTCAAGACTGCAACTTTGACGGAATGAGAAAGCCTCAAGCTTTCAACACCTGCCATACAAATTTAATAAGGACCCTAATAAATGGGTCAGTTTCAACAAACAATTAACTTAACAACTTCATCTGGAAGGCTTAGAGGCCCTATTTCATAGGAGGTAACTTGAGAGCAGTCTCATGTTATATAGTGTAGTTAATGTTTCCTTTAGAAAAGCAGAGTTTTTAAGATTTAATATTTCATGTGTTCCAGATTACAGCAGATTGGCATATGGTACACAACAAAGCCTTCAATCCTTGTACAGATCAAAAACAAAACTTATATTAAGAAACCTCCAAACAGCTTAGAATATTAAGCACAAGGAAAAACACACAATTCTTGGGAATTTAGAAGCTTATAAAATGAATTTTGTGGGCAATCTGGATAAAATTATTCCTTGTACTATGATTATGCCATTAAAATTCACACTCCTACAAATACGGAGATTTTGTTGTAAGTCCTAAGTGCTCACTGTATAGTGTAGCTTAGCTGCACCATATAGACTTAAGAGGACTACATTCTCCTATGAGTTACATAATGTTGTAAGGTATTTTTTTGGCCTCTTGTGAAAATATGTCATTGAGATTAGGTCTTCAAGGGTTCATAGTTCACTGTGGTTAGCATAACTCTGTCAAGATTAATCAAAAGTAGAAAACTTAATTGCATTTTTCTCTACCCCACTCTACACATTTCATCTTAATCTGTTTATTTTGTCATCAGTTGCTACTCCCCAACTCTGCCTCCCTGTCCCTTTTACGCACCCTCTTTTTTTCTCTTAGAGCTTGCCTCTAATCGCTCTCTCCCGGTAAGATGTGTTGCTTGCATGTGCCTTGTCTTTTGTCTTTGCAATTGAACTTTGTCCCAAGTGTTGTGTTTGAACAGTAAAAGGTCTCCCAAACAAGGATCTGTGCTTCCTTGCAGCTCTTGATAAGCCGTACTTAACATCAGTGGCTTATATCTAATGCCTGACTACTGACTATAACTAATGACACGGCCTTTATTTGACTGTATGGCATATGAAATTATTTGCATCCATAGAGGCAAATAAAGGTAGAGCAGCATGCTAGGATTCATGTGTCTCAGCTGCACCGTATATAGAAGCTTACAGAGGCAGATCTTAGTCAGAGGTCACTCTCTTTGTTGAGTTTCTCTGTCAAACCAGCATA
The DNA here is from genome assembly GCA_013400475.1 of Tricholaema leucomelas. NCBI lineage: Eukaryota > Metazoa > Chordata > Aves > Piciformes > Lybiidae > Tricholaema lacrymosa > Tricholaema leucomelas. Next base: position 257,750 of record WAAF01017359.1, on the reverse strand, counting down.
AATTACTGACTGCTGTCAGTCTGGGTCTGTGCAAAGGTACAACCACCTGATTAAAACAAAAACTTAAGAAGTTCTCTTTAGCTAATTGTATTGCTGGCAGCCTTCTCATGAACTGTAAAAAGACATGGGCTTGCATGTCTGGAAATGCACTCTTGAGTGTCTGAGACATAGAAGCAGAAACCTGGAACATTGCAAGTGAGCAATTTTAGATAAACACTTTTACTAAGATGTTAGTCTGACTTCCCTTGTGAACATTGAGTTTACAGAAACCAGTATTCAGACTTGGTAGTATGATGACTACCAATCAGAAACACCTAGTCTGAGTCACAGTGTAGGAACAACATGAAGCCCACTTTAAAATCCAGTTCTCATTAGTGGCCTGAGGTTTGAGTAGTTCAAAAGTAGGTTGTTCGGTGTTTGTTGTTAGAGGCTGATTGAATGCTTGGCTGTATGAACTGGAGTTTTGGGGTGAGGAAGGTGGAAAAAGGAATTAGCATTTCCCAAGACTTAGGGTGTCTGAACCACGCTTTTAATTTTGGAGTTGAGTTGTAGCATTTAAACGTGATACGTTTGTCCATATATTTTTGTTGTGTAATGAGAGGTGCCTTTTTGACCTGATCTAAGACTGGCAGATGCTCAGAAACCTCCAGACTCATACACATTATGAGCTGGTTCTGTGGTGGCCATTGGTTACTGATAAAGTGAATATGGAACAAATCTATCAACTTACTGCCTCTGAAGCCCTAGGCAGTCAAAGCATTCTCTTTCACAGTTAGGTGGCCAACACCACTATATCTGTCTTGTAAACCTACCTAATGTTAATAACAGATATATCTTGTATCCATAGAGGTAATAACTTGCAGTAGAAACAAGGGATCTGGATTTTCTGCATGTTATAAAGCAAGCAGTTAGCAAGATGTCTTGAAGGTAAATTGCAAATGGATCTAAAAGCCAGCTTGGCCTGTTGTGAAGGTTTTTAACGTCATCTAATGATAATATCCTAGACGAAATGCTAATTGCTTCGGAAGCAAATTCAAGTGAGACACTTTCTGCTTTGCTTTGGGAGTAATATCCATACATGCAAATCAAGCAGGTTTCTGAAGTTGCGTAATTACACACTGACAAATGTTCCACTGAAATCAGATTCCACACTTAATAGTTTCTTCATGTGCCCATCCCCGTGGTGGTGTGCCTCACAGGATTATTCATAGCTAGTTCTACAACAACAGAATAAATAGTATTTAAATGCAAATCAATATTTGCTGTGTTCAATTTGCTGTTGGTGTGGAGGCTGTTAGGGGATTGGCTTCTTGTAGGTATTGCAACAGTAGTGACCTTTGAGGAGATTTGAAAGATGAAGAAACGGCATTTGCAATACCTGCCTGAGGAATTTATAGGCCAGTGAGGAGGAGAATAGTGCCACAAAGGAAAGCAGCCATACTCGTGTCCATTAACAGCCTAACCCTGAATTTACCCAAGTGGTTTTCTGTGATGGTTTGGGTGTCCCCCGCCCCCCACACTTTTTAGAAATCACCCAGACTAGACTCAGTCGGCTCTGGAAATGTGAATGAAGCTTATATTTACAGCTGGCACAATTTACAAGCAGATATTTACAGTATATACAGTTATAGACAGAAATATACAAGGTAAAAAAGGTAATACAAACACAATTCCCCTCCCAGAAACCTGAGTCCCCAGGAGGGGCTCTCAACCACCCCTCACCTTCCCCCTACCCCTCTCAACCTTACCCCAGTCCTAAGGAAGAATGGAGGTTCGGCCAAAAGCGTTAAAAGCAAGGTGAAGCAGCCAAGCAAAGGAGGGTGAGGTTAGAAAGCAAGATGGAGTCCAGCCAGCAGCTACGAGCTCCCCAGCAGGCAAAGTTCCCCAGCGAGGAGAAGAAGCAAATGCCCTAATCTTTGTTTTGCCTTTCTTCTTTTGTATACATCTCAGCAAGACTGTGAGGGAAGTAGACACCATTGTTTTCATTTTACAGCCTATCATCTAGTTCTTCTCACCAAAACATCCCAGCTAGGCTCAAACTAGCACATTTTCTGAACTATCTTAGTTTGTCTTTGTGAAAAACTGCCTTAGCTATAAGGTTTAGCAAGCTAGAATATGTGTGTTAGTGAATATTGATGAACTGACAAGGATGCAGATAATGTGGCTGGGCCAAATTATGCTGTCTTTAGGACACAGTTGTGGGGCAGAGAACTGCATGAGTTTTATACAATAGGTGCATCCTCTTACCTTTTCATTCTCTGGGAGTTTCTCACCCTCTAAATTATTTCAGCTAATACCTGTCAATGCCATACCTGTAGACTTTGATATAAATACTGTACTTCTGCAACAACTTAGACATGTTATGACTGAGCTTTTTGGGAGAGCGTAGAAGACCTGTTTTTGGTGTGATGTCAGAATTTGTCTTTTATGTCAAGATTTGAACTGAGCTGAACTTAAATGGAGACTCCTAACTTTTTACAGCCTTGCAACATTACATCTTTGAATCCAGCCCTCACACCAAGCATCCTTCTTTTCCAGTATATGATCCATGTGCAGGCCAGCCATATGGTGTGCATAATTATTTTTAATGGTGTTATTGCTCTCTAGCTGCCCAGGAAACCAAATGCAGTTTCAGTAAACTATATACATAAGCATAGGAACTTTAGTCTTGAATTATTTTCTTCACTTTTATACAATTGTAGCCATTTAATTTATAGCAACTGCATAAAGTGTATAGAATCTATACAGTTGTCTCAAATGAAAAGGTTTGGTTGTACCAAAACCAAGAGGTCTACAAAGATGGAGAAAAATAACAGTTTGAGGCACACATCAGTAAATATCTGTGCTGAACTTCTCCCAGTAACTCTGATGTAGAGCATATGGACTGAATCAGGAGGTTGTCTGCCTTAGGGATTTCATAAGCACATTTCCTCCTTCTTCCTCTTCCCTATCCATTTATTACTGCTTTAGACTATCACAGAATCAAATAGTGTTCATTCTGGGGTCATCTTTCCTACTGGAAAGAAACTGTTTTCTGCAGAAAATGTCACTGATTAGTGTTAAAAAACTATGTGTATATATGCAAGTGCTTTCCTGATTATGCCTTTTCCCCCCCCCCATTTTGGTATGTGAGCTTCCTGAAGGAGTAATACCAGCTTGGCTCACCTCTCCTTTGAGGCATATGTACAACTCTAATTTGCATTGATGGCACAATATCTGCAGCAAAATTAGGAGCTGATGTGTGCTCAATTTTATGGATGATCTGTAAATAAACACAGCTTTCTTAGCTCTCTTTTCCAGCCTTATTTACCGTGAAAATGAAGGTTGGCAATATGACTGCTGAAAAATAGGACCTGAAACCTATAAACCAAGCCTCTGATGAAGTCAGAAAACCTTAATTTTGTGTCTATGTGCTGTTCTATGTTTCTGCTTTGATTTTTTTGATCAGCACTGGAAGTCTGTGTATCCAGTCTGTTTGATAAGGTCTCCTGTCCTCCTCAAAACTTGACACCGAGCACTCCTGAGCATTTCAGACAAGCTTAAGAAAGAGGTGTCCCTGCTGGTGTACCTGTTCTGCCTTCCCCTTTCCACCAACAAACGTATTTGAACAAAAATAAGTATATCTGGGAACAGATCTGGCATAACACTAACCTCCACCCACCCCCAAAAGTTAATTTTAACAGATTGATTGATTGATTGAAGTCACACCCTAGGTGACATACAGCACTGCTGCTGCTCAGCTGTAGATGTGTGAGTGCATGGAAAGCCAGTTTGAGGCTGAAATGCTGGAGAAAGGGGAGCCCAAGAAAGATAAAGACACATCTCTTGGTTTATTGTACTTGAAGATTTGTAGGTGGGAAATGCTGTAGGGTCTTTTACGGATATTCTGGGACCCTAATATAATTTACAGTTTCATTTGGAGAGAGTTATTTCAAATCTGTTCACATTCATCTAAGACATTCTAAAGAAAAGCCAACAGCAATAATTGGTTTGGCATTTTCCATGTTTTCTAAAGCACTTAAGGGGTAATGACTTTTTTTAAACCAACCTTACATAAAATCTTGTATTACAGAAATAAGAGGAATTAAAAGTCCTGAATGGCAACTAGTGATATGTAATTCATGCTGAAAGCTCTATTCCAATGCCTCAAAATAAGGACAACAATTGTATGTATGATTAGAGGCTGCTGACCCTTCAGTTACAAATGATCAAAAAGAAGAGTATTAAAATTTGATTTACAGAAGCTACTACTTAGCCTATAATTAGCCTGACCAACAAAAACAAACCAAGCTTTTACAGAGTGTGATTTCCCAGTAGATAGGTTAGCTATTTTTGTAGGGCTGAAGAAACAAAATGTTTTTTAAATACATTTAATATGCTCTGTGAGTATATTGAAATATAGCATATAACTAGTTTTAATGGGTTTTGTTCATAAATTGCCAGATTTCCTTAATTCAAGTGAAATTTGAGAACCACTTGAGAATAATTGCCTCTAAAATGAAATATTGCTTTGTCAGTCTACTTCATTTATATTAAATATGTGGTTTAATTTTTTTATATTAGAAGGGAAATGAAAGTTGGTCAGTAACATGATTCCCCTTACACTTTTTCACTATGGAAATGGATTCAGGAAATGGCAGATGTGATTAAAAACTCTTCAGCTGGTTCAAGAACCATTTTCACAGCACCTAGCATACAGCACTTTTGGCAAGGCACAAACACTCCTTGTCTTATTACAATATAAATAAAATGGCACTTCAGTGTAGGGACTTGGAATTTTAAATGCAGTAGTTAGGAGATTTGGAAGATGACATTTGATGAGGCTTTTCCATTCACAAGACTGAAGACAAAATTGTGTTGGCCAGTGCTGTGTGCATGCAAGTAAGTACATTGGAATCCATGCCAGCCTCATTTGCATGAGGATGTTAGAGCAGTAGTCCTATAAATTGACATGGAGGGGTCAAGCTGCTTGCTCAGAGGCTGACATCACTGAAGAGCTGTGCACAACAAGTAAATGTTCACCTCTCAAAAGCTGCATTGAAGATTGCAAAACTAAGAGAGACTTCTTACTGCATCCTTCAGAATGCACTTACAAGCGTATAGGTCATGCCTGAGCAAAGAAATGGAATAAACCACCATAGCTTAGCCTTCTAATCTGCTGATATGAAATATATTTGGTTTATTTGCAAGGTTTCATGAATCCTGATGTTTGTGTGCATCGGGTTCTTAGAATTCCCTATCAGCTTTCCCTCTTCTGGCAACTTAAGTGCTGTGTTTTTTTCCTCTGGTATTTCTAGTGGAACGAGAAAATGTACAGAAGAAGACTTTTACCAGATGGATAAACCTACATTTGGGAAAGGTAAGACCGACAGTCTTGATACTGCGATAGTACAATGCAACCATGGGCACAGTGGAGATGATTAATTTTAAAGCAGTTAAAATTTGCAATTAAAGTGACTTGTGTGTGTGAAGGCATTTGGAGGAGAATGAGGAGAAGCTGAAAGCATGTTCCTGGGCAAAAGACAATTGCTTTTGAGATGAAACAAATGCTTGGCTGGCTTTTGTTCTCTCAGGTGTATTTAAGTCTTTAATGCTACTGACTGTTATAATGAGGCTAGAATTTTCCCATCAGGCATGCCCACATAAAATCAAATGTGGTCAAGGTGGTGATGGCAGTGTTCTTTCCTGGACTAGAAGCTTAAACATCTGAGGCATCATAGCCAAAGATGGATATTCTTTAAAACCTGGCTTCATCCCAGATAGGCAGATGAGAAACATCAATTCCTTTTTGGTCGTGTTGGGTATGCATGTGCACAATATGATATCTTTACATACCCATTAACATTGGAGAACTAATTTTTGGGCATTGTATTTTTAAGATGTAATTGTTTGTTAATCACACCACAATATTGCTATTAAACCTAATTTACTGTTCTTATTGGGAGTAGTTAAGTACTAAGTCCTGACTAGTCTGCCATCCAAAGAACTATTTTCCTGCTGTTGAGAATGAAAAAGTATTCTAATAGGACTGAGACAGCAGCTTCCTGATCTAGACGAAGTTCTGTCTTGGAGTGGTGTTTTAGCTTCACAGTGCTCTTAGTATTTGGGGCTAAATTTCATCATAAAGTACAGACTGGGACTAAATTTGGGCTGACTCTCACTTTAACTCCTCTGGCTCTAGCAGAGTGATTGGAATTCAGACATAGTGAAGTAAAGGTGTTTTAGAAGGAAGGTATCACATACATAGTTGCTTCAGCCCACCGCTCTGCGGTGAGTGTTGAAGGAATAAAGGGATCCTCTTAAACCTTGCTGGAAAATCAGAGTAAGGCTAGTTGGAAATGTTTTCACTAGCAATTACTCCCAAAGGTCCCTCAGAACAGAGACAGTGCTACATGATGCCTTTGTGAATCAGGCCCTAGGCCTTTAAACTAACTGCAGTTTTGGAAGTTGTCAAAGAAGGTTGTCAAACTGACTGTGGAGAAGGCCTTTGATTTACAGAATGTATTAGATCGTGAAAAGGGCTGTAGGGTGCTGTTAATTCTGCATTGCCAAGCACATAAAGTCTTAGAAACTTTGTGGGCAGGTGAATTGTTTTCTCTGGAGTGCATACAATTTTTTTTTTCCTTTCTGATTCAGCAACAACAAAAAAAAAGCTTTTCTGAAGAAAGGGCAAAAGTCTGCTGCTACATTTATATTTTTTTCCTGGAAGGGGCTTAGTAAACATACTCATGTAAATAACAAGAGCTTCACAGAAGCTCCTTATAGTTACAGGTGAATCTCCAAGGACACCAATTGCAGAAGGTGGCTTCTGCCTTTATCCTCAAAACAGCACTTCTTGCAGAGTAGTTTCTTTTTTCTAAAGGCAGTGATGAAGTATTCTCCTTGTACTTCTTCAGGAAACCTGGTGTAGTGTGTTCCCTTTTGGAGCAGACCGTGCCATTTAGGTGGTGTTTTAAGAGGAGTAGCTCTGCCAGTCATGGGATAATTGTCAGTTGTCTGCATCTTCGCGTGCTAGTTGCTATTTTAAGTCCTAAAAGAACAAACCCCAAACTTTAGTTTCTTTCAGTAGAGAGCATTGTTTACTACTTTTAGCTAGATTAAAGGCTAGTAATGAAAATGTATGGCCCCAGTTTGCCAGAAGCAGAGCTTAATCAAACAGTAGTGCATTGCCCAAGTGAAGATAAAAAGACAGGGCTCTTTAGGGACACTTGAGTGAGTGACACCTGAACAGAGCATAATTGCTGTAGCTGAGACTCCTCCTAAGGGATGAGCTGACTTGGATTTGTGCCTCAGTACACACATTATCAGACACCTTGGTGAAGTGAGGAGGTGGTTCCCTTTGGAGGAGTTTGCTGAGAGACACAGTATGAAAAGTTTCTCTTTAAATTACTTAGAAAATACTGAGAAATGGAGTGGTACCACCAAACACCTTACAGGGGAGACAGGACATTGTGGCCAGTTGGTTCATAGGCTTATTTCAGCACAAAGTGTGATTTGCTTCTGCTGGACTTGTCGTAGTCTGAAGGATCAGCACCCAACCCTTGAGTGGTCACTTTCTAGGCAGAGTAGTTAGGGTGAGATTCTGTTATGGGAAATCTGAAACAAGTCCTTGTCTGATCTCAATTACAGGAGTACTAGATCTGTTTTAGTTTTAACCTTGTTTGGACAGATTTGCCACTACTGTGAAGAACAGTCAGCCCTTTCTTCCTTCAGGCTAAGATTTATTTCTAGTATCTCTGCCTTGTAAAATTCTCCTTCTTACTCTCTGAGGTGACAGTGACTTACCAAGCAGTACTGCTTTAAAAGTTTTGTGATTTCTCTTCTTTACAGTGCAAGCCTCCTCTGAAAGTGAAAGACTTGTTTATTGATATACAAGATGGCAAAATCTTGATGGCGCTACTGGAAGTCCTGTCAGGACAAAAGCTGGTGTGTATACAACAGGGTGAAACCCCCTTAAGTATGGAGCTCTGTATGTTATGAGGAAAATGGACATCCGAGGGTGAATTTGCTCCCATGTCTTTGGTATAGTAAAGAATTTCAGCAATTTAGTTGTGATTTCCTTATGTTACAGACTGGTTTGTGATCAGTGTAAATATTCCTAACTCTCAGGGCTTTTTTAAGGCTTTAATACATTAATGCTCACATATTCAGTTTGGAGATCACCTAAGTCACCTTAGCAAGAAAAGACTTATGTGCTATATTAATCCATAAATTCTGGTTTAGTTTTATCTAAGACTATTATGGGTTGATGAAAAGCTCAGCATGAGCTGACAGTGTGCATGTGCAGCCCAGAGAGCCAACTGTCCTGGGCTGCATCAAGAGCAGCGTGGCCGGCAGGGCAAGGGAGGTGATTCTCCCCCATTACTCTGCTCTCGTCAGACCCCACCTGGAGTACTGTGTGCAGTTCTGGAGCCCCCAACACAAGAGGGACATGGAACTGTTGGAGTGAGACCAGAGGAGAGCCACAAAGATGATCAGAGGGCTGGAGCAGCTCTGCTATGAGGACAGGCTGAGAGAGTTGGGGCTCTTCAGCCTGGAGAAGAGAAGGCTTCGAGGAGACCTTATAGTGGCCTTCCAGTATCTGAAGGGAGCCTACAGGAAGGCTGGAGAGGGACTATTTACAAGGTCTTGTAATGTCAGGACGAGGGGTAATGGGTTTGAACTGGAAGAGGGGAGATTTAGACTGGATGTTAGGAGGAAGTTCTTTACAGTGAGGGTGGTAAGGCACTGGAATGGGTTGCCCAGGAAGGTTGTGGATACTTCCTCCCTGAAGGTGTTTAAGGCCAGATTGGATGAGGCCTTGAGCAGCCTGCTCTAGTGGGAGGTGTCCCTGCCTATGGAGGGGGTTGGAGCTGGATGATCCTTGAGGTCCCTTCCAACCTAGACCATTCTATGATTCTATTATGACACTTGCTAAGTCTGCTGATGCGTAGTGTGGTTCTGAGTTTGGTCCTACTATCCTGGATCAAGATTCATTAGTATTATTGAGTATGGTTTTAATTGGAAGGGCTAAACTTTGTTTATCAAAATCCTTTTCTCTTCTCCCTTTCTTTGTGAGAGCTGTATGTTGTCCTGTATACTAGAAATGGAAACACCCAGTGCAGAGGCCTGGAACACAGACCTGTAAGAAGAGGCTGAGGGAGCTGGGCTTGTTTAGCCTGGAGAAGAGGAGGCTCAGGGATGACCTCATTGCTGTCTACAACTGCCTGAAGGGAGGCTGTAGCCAGGTGGGGGTTGGTCTGTCCTCCCAGGCAACCAGCAACAGAACAAGGGGACACAGTCTCAAGTTGTGCTGGGGTAGGTCTAGGCTGGATGTTAGGAGGAAGTTCTTGAGAGAGAGAGTGATTTGCTACTGGAATGGTCTGCCCAGGGAGGTGATGGAATCACTGTCCCTGGAGGTGGTCAAGAAAATACTGGCTGAGGCACTTAGTGCCATGGTCTAGTTGACTGGACAGGGCTGGGTGCTAGGTTGGACTGGATGATCTTGGAAGCCTCTTCCAGCCTGGCTGCTTCTATGAATTACAGTTGACTTTTCATTTTTTTCTTTCTACTTCATTCCTGTCAGCAAGTCACACTTTTGTGTGGGTATCACACTTGGATAAGAGGAGAGACCTGTCCTGCAGCTGTCTTGTTGTAGATGCACTTGCGGACCCATGATGATGCTCTGTAGTGACTGAACCATCTGCATACTGCAGCCAGAATGGCCACTGTGGACACACATTCAGAACCACATATTTCTTAATATTCTTGCAGTTTTGAGGAGCTGTAGCAGAAGCAGAAGTGAGTCTGTATGCATTCACACAGACTGCACTAGGTTATGCCCCAGGAGGTCAGACAGGAGGGCAAGGAAGGAGGTACGGTCAGCTGGCCAAACTTGTTGCACTGGCAGTTAGGTATTCCTGCACAAATGATCAAGTGTGGCAAGGTGAAATTGCAGAGACAGGCATGCAACAAACCCATTATGTTTCTGCCTCCCACTTGGCCATGTCTGCTATGAAAAGTGCTCATGCCTCCTAGTTAGGATAATTTAACTAAAGGAAAAAAAATCCATTACTACACACTTTCAGGTAAATTCAGTCCTGTGACTGAACATGGTTAAGGAGTGAATAATCTGTGTTGCAGGTCCAAGAGGGTGATAACTTCTGGAGAGCAGGAAAGCTGTTTGTGAACCTTGTTTTGCTCCACGAGGAGCAGCACATGTAGTTGAAGCACTTTACTAATCAGAAATACAGCAATAATTCCACATAGGTAGATTTCCTTAGCTTTATGTTGTCTCTGTGTTTGTAAGCTTTGTATGACGCAGTGAACAATGCCATCATTTTAAAGTGTGGCTTTTCTTTTTCCTAGATGCACGAATACAAATCTTCAACCCATCGCATTTTTCGTTTGAACAACATAGCTAAAGCACTTAAGTTCTTGGAGGACAGTAATGTGAGTATTTCTAAAGGCAGGCCTTAATGTCTTCTGATGTATGTTGCAGGTTTTAAGTTTTGTAATTGTAACTAGTCTGATGCACTGCATGTACCTCAAAGGAATGTACTGCTTAAAGGCACCCTGGCTTACCTTAGCAGCAAGGCTGAAAAGCCACATGGAAATGCACAATGAGAACACCTACAGAGTTTAAAACAAGGATTATTTGGTCACGTTATAATGTAAAAGTTCAGCAGGATTAAAGGATCAGGATCCCAATATTAAAAGAAAAAAAGAAATGTGAGTAGTTTTTTATGAACTGGATCCTAGTGGCATTACTTCAGTTAGGCTGAAATACTTTCATCAGAAATACTTTCAGCATTACAAATCATGTATTTATCTGGTAAATTGCTGCAGCAGCTGATCATGAGTCAAAGGCGAGAGCAAATTAAATCTGGGATCAGGACATAAATACATAATTCCAAGAATCAAAGCCTCATATGGATGTAATGTCCCTCATAGTTAATGTGCTGCTACTCCAACATCACTTCCTAAAGCTGTGACTAAGCAAGATCAGACGTTGCAGCTTGAAAAGATTCAATCCTTTCAATTTTTTGTTTCTCCCACTAGGGCACATTTCCCAAGGCCCTAAGGATGTGGCCTGTGTCTTGAAAACTCTGTGCTTGAAAAATCTTGAGCAGTGATGAGGTCACCAGAAGTCCAGCCATGTAACAACTCGTAGATATACCTAGATCTGTAACAACTCATAGATATACCTAGATCATCAGAAAGAGAAAACAAATAGTGGACTATGCCCTATAAAGGACAAAACTTTATGGGTGAGAAGGGATTTGCTGAGTGCACAGGGGCAAAACCCTGCCTTGCGTGGAATGCTGCAGCAGAAACTGATGTCACTTAGCTGAATCCCTGCAGTGAGCTTAGCTCTTCTCGAGAGATCCTGCAGCAAGCAGTGTTAGTCATTCAGGGAAGTCACTGTAGACCTTGCTGCAGGGATGAACATGATGTGAGGTGGCTGCCTCCTGCCTGGGGGTGTTGAAGGTCAGGCTGGATGAGGCCTTGAGCAGCTGAGTCTAGCTGAGAGGTGTCCCTGGGCATAGTGGGGAGGTTGGAGAAGATCTTCTTTTTGACTGAGGCCTTGAGCAACCTGTTTTAGTGGGAGGTGTCCTTGCCTATGGCAGGGGGTTGGAACTGGATGATCCTTGAGGTCTCTTCCAACCTCAACCATTCTATGATTCTATATTTCTTGTTTCCCACTAGCAGATGAAACTCTTTCTGTTGATATCAACACAGAGTTGCAGCTGAAGCACATCTGGTTGCCAGGACCTCACTAAGGGACAACGTAGAACCTCAGTGAGCAAGGCCGGGCAGGAAGAGCCTTGGACATTGGAGACCTTTTAATAAATAGTGCTAAACCACCTACATTGGCCCCAAGAGGGCCAATGGCATCCTGGCCTGTATCAGGAACAGTGTGGCCAGTAGGACGAGGGAGGTTATTCTTCCCCTGTACTCAACACTGGTCAGGCCACACCATGAGTACTGTGTCCAGTTCTGGGCTCCTCAACTCAAGAGAGATGTTGAGACGCTGGAATGTGTCCAGAGAAGGGCAACAAGGCTGGTGAGGGGCCTGGAACACAAACCCTATGAGGAGAGGCTGAGGGAGCTGGGGTTGTTTAGCCTGGAGAAGAGGAGGGTCAGGGCAGACCTCATTGCTGTCTACAACTACCTGAAGGGTGGTTGTAGCTAGGTGGGGGTTGGTCTCTTCTCCCAGGCAACCAGCAACAGGACAAGGGGACACAGCCTCAAGTTGTGCCGGGGGAAGTATAGGCTGGATGTTAGGAGGAAGTTCTTCCCAGAGAGAGTGATTGCCATTGGAATAGGCTGCCCAGGGAGGTGGTGGAGTCACCGTCCCTGGGGGTGTTCAGGAAAAGATTGAATGAGGCACTTAGTGCCATGGTCTAGTTGACTGGACGGGGCTGGGTGATAGGTTGGACTGGATGGTCTTGGAGGTCTCTTCCAACCTGATCGATTCTATTCTATTTTCCATGGATTTCTTGTTTCCTTGAGACAGTAAGCAGACAGTGTCTTCAAGATGAGTATCTGCACTGCACTGGGTGGCAAGCATAAGCAGTAGTAAGAGGACAGAACTGACTGTTGGAGCTTGCAAGAATTCTGAGCCTTGAAATATGACAGCTACAGGTGTCTTCTTTGCTAAGACTGAAAACTGTTGTGCAAACCACTAGATAAAGTTATTCTGCTTTCCTTTTTTGAGCTTAACCAAACCGGTTAGTGAAGGGTGATGAAAGTGTTGGCAAAGCGCCTTGGCTGCCAAGAACCTCAGGGTTAGATATTAAACCACAGTGGGTGGAACCCATCAGCAAACGCTTCTGTGGAACTGGGGTAGCCGGGTACAGCACTGCTAAGTGATTGATTCATCATGTACTGGATTTCTAAGTGATAAATGGGCTGAATGCTGAGCTTTAACTTGATCTGGGTGCCATATGTAGTACTGACAGCTTCCCTGCTTCCTCTCTCTTCCTTGACCTTTGCCAAAACCAAGTCTGTGTTGTCAAAGAGAATAACATCCTGGTGTTACCAGGTGGAAGAAACCTCAGTGTGGGAAAGTCTGGATTTTGCTTGGATTAGGCAATCCTATCCTTTGCTAATTGATTGAATCAGAACTCTGTGACAAGCTGCATAAGGCAAGATAAGCAAGGAAAAAAGAGATGCATAGCAAAATGGAAGTAAGCTGATCTTAGTAGGGCTTTAATTTTTCTATGGGAACTGACTACTTTCTAAGACTAGGATCACTGTTCTTCAGAATAGGCACTGTCTTGTTCCATTTTTGTATGGTGGACATGCATTTGTGGTCCTGAAGATGCAGAACTGGGCTGACTCACTTCTGCCGTGCAGGCTATGCTGAGAGCTTGAGGTAATGTTATGTTCCTTGAGCAGGGTAGTTGTGATCAGGGCAAATTATCATTGACACAGTATTTCAGTATTGTTTTCTGTCTGGCCAGTCAGTGACAGAAGTCTTCTGGACATATCCAGTAGCCTCAGTGCATTTTTTGCATTTTCTTTGAATTGATCTTTCTTTTCTACAGGTAAAGCTTGTTAGCATTGATGCAGCAGAAATAGCAGACGGAAATTCCTCTCTGGTACTTGGGCTAATATGGAACATAATCTTGTTTTTTCAGGTAATGAAACGTGAGTACTTTAATCGTAAGTGAACTGAACAATCTTCATGGTATCAATCTATTCCAGCTGAATATTGAGTCTTTAAATTGATTTTTAATTCTAAAGAACATAATTAAGCATGCTAAACATGAGCTTTTCTCTCCTAATATACACTAATTTTATACCTGCAGCTGCTTTCATTTTTCTTCATTCAACCTATTTTGGCATAAGGAGGAGACAATTTAAGCCCTCGTTTGACTTGGACCAGAATTAAAGCTTCAGATTACTACTTCCCTTTCTCTCCTGTGCCTTTTCAGGGTTCTGTTCCAGATTCCCTGGATCTGAACCAAGCTCTCAGGTTTGGTTCCAAGTCACAGTTTATTTTCAATAACCCTTTCTGGATTTGGTTCAGTGTGGTGGGAAATTCCATGTAGAACCATTGACTCAACATGGCAAAAATTTGCAACTGATGAAGACAGCCAGTTGAAAGATTTTGAGGGGCCTGGCACTGACAAAACTGATTTGAGCCTGAGAATTGTTTTAGCCCCAGTCTCAGATTAAAACAGCTCCCTTATCTATGCATATTTTGCAAGTGACCTTCTAGACAATACTAAATTCTGATGAACAGGGATAAAGGATGGAGGTTTCTGTCAACTCTTGTAAGACTGTGAGGCTCTTTCATTCTTTTGGGTTAATTTTAAAATTGGCTATGGGTTTAAAAAATAATCTCAAAGTTGCACTGGAGTGTTTCTCCCTGCCTGAGCTCCTCAAGCTGAACAGTGCTGCACAGTCCAGATGGACTCGAAGGCAGAGACAATGCGACCAGAATCCCCAGCAGCAAAGAGCATGGCAGACCGAAGAGCAGCTGTGTAGATAATTTAGCCTCAAATATGAATGCTGACCAAGGGCAGGAGTGCTGCTGCAGGTCACCATTTCTTAATGAAAAGTATTTTGCTCAGACCTGTCCTGTGCAAATAAGAATTTCAGTTAAACTAACTTTTCTCTCTCAAGGACACGTGGTTTTGCTTTTCATTTAATACAAATTACCTCAGTTAAGCCTAAACTGGTACCTTGCCCTTTTCTATCTCCTGGGATTGGCAGCCAGGCTGTGGTCTGTTGTCCCCAGCTTCTGCACTACAAATCAAGAGTTGTAATGGACAGGTCTATCATAATCTTTTAAAATTCCATTATATCACTGTTATATTTAAACTCTGTAAGAAAATCAGGCACTGAGTTCTCCATGCAGCTGGTGTCAAATCAGAGCATCATGTACTTTGCGTTTTATTACAGATTAAGGAGCTAACAGGCAACCTCAACAGGAATTCCTCCTCGTCCAGCCTGTCCTCTGGGCCCAGTGGTCCAGAGTCAGACACATCTCATCCCAGCACTCCCAGTGTGGAGAGAAACATGTCCATTACAGTGAAAGATCAGCGGAAGGCCATCAGAGCTCTTTTAATCTGGGTTCAGAGGAAAACCAGGAAGTAAGCTACCAAAGCCTTCTATAAAACTGTGTTTTGATGCCTGCCCTTTTGAAGCTGAACCTCTTCCTTCTCCTGCCCCACGTGTGCATTAATTACCATGTGCTGTGACGCCTTCTGCTTTTTAAGTTTGCAGGTGCATGGTCCCTGCAGGGAGGTGTATTGCCACAGCTGTGGCTCTACAGTGGCTGCCTGACCTTGATGCCGTGTGTGCTGCCAACTTCATAATTTGAGTGTTAAATGTTAACTTGCACTAATCTGCTTGGCACTGTCTAAAACAGGATCGTTCCCTCCTCCCCCTACCTCCTGGCTTTTGTGCAGGGTATTTGCTACTTTTTGCTAATTAAAGAGTGGGCAAAAGCAAGAGGCAAACTGAAAAGATAAATACATGGAAAGACTTTAGCAACAGGCTTTTAAATTATCAGTATCCCTGAGGGAGCTTCTCAGTGCTGCAGAGTGCGTTGAAAGACAGAGACCCTGTTAGAATCCCTCTTCCCTCAGAATTAAAGAGGGGAGTGAATCTTAAGCAGTTTATCACTAATGTGTAACATTCAGGTCCATTTCCACTGATCGACACATCTCTTTCCTCTTCCATGAAAAAATTCTTTTGCCAAAGCACTTTTTCTAGTGATGCTTTAACCTGCCAGAGTTACTGTCAACCTGAAAAACTTTAGTGGAAGATGACTAGACCATGTGTAAACGTGGAGTGTATTTTATATACCTTATTACCTGGTGTGATGACTCCTGTGCCAAAGAGGTGGATATCTCAGTATTTGGCTTTTTTGTCTGTTGATGGATTTTTATGTTCACATCTGCCTGTGAACACAAATGTTACGTGTCTAGTGTTGAAGATACAAATTTACATATTGTTCATGTGTACATACTTGATCCTGTGGGTCACATCCTCCCCTGGTAATCTTCAGTGGCATTAAGGGTTCTTGTGCAGCTAAACCTGTTCCAGAGAGAAGTGCAGTTCGCTGCTTCCAGTGCAGAACATAGAGGAGGCACAGTTTTAATCCCAAAATAACACTGATAATGTCACTAACAGAAAGGTGGTACGAGAAAAGTAAAGACTATAAATTTTTTTTTAGTCCAAAGAGTTCAAACATCTAATAGGAGATTTTTTTTTCTTGCAACTGCACTATTAAAAACATAATAGTGTCATTATAATCCTGTTATGCAGTGACCCATGCAGAATTTTCTATTCCCGGGCTGTGTTTCATTGAAAGGCTGATGGCTGATTTTCCCCAGAAGTTTTGGTCACCTAACACATTTGTCCTTTATACATATACTGACACCACTAGCACTTGGCCTTCTGTAGCAGAAAACTGTCCTTTGCCAAGTACACAGGAATGTGAATCATTTATGCTTATGTTTTTAAATACTCAAGTCCTGGCAGTCTTCCCAAGCTATGGCATTAAAATGCTGGAGAGCAACAGAAACAGGAATCACAGAGACTTTTGGTTTTGTGACTGTTAAATGTGGTTACTGAGCTCTTGAGGGCTTTGTTTTTACTAACTATTTCCTACAAGTGGATTCATGTGAGCTGTTAACCACACCAATTCACTTTGAGTCCTTGTTTTATGGACCTATTTTGTGCCTTTCGAAACCCAAAAACATTGCAAATGTGACTAGTGCAACTCAGCAACCTCACTGTTAACTCTCACGAGTCTTTGAAAATGGTAACAGCTTTACTTTGGATTTTGTAACACAACCACCCATGTAAACTGTACTTAATTCTATTCAGGTATGGTGTTGCAGTTCAGGACTTTGCCAGCAGTTGGAGGAGTGGCCTTGCTTTTTTAGCCGTCATAAAAGCAA
Organism: Tricholaema leucomelas; assembly: GCA_013400475.1. Lineage (NCBI taxonomy): Eukaryota > Metazoa > Chordata > Aves > Piciformes > Lybiidae > Tricholaema lacrymosa > Tricholaema leucomelas. The sequence goes on along the minus strand of WAAF01017359.1, from coordinate 240,846 downwards.
TAGACTGTACTTTGGTAGATATGAAGCAAGCACTGGAGAAATCGGCTCGAGAAAACCTGGAGGATGCTTTCAGCATAGCACAAAATAAGTTGGGTGTTCCTCGGCTCCTAGAACCAGAAGGTAAAATGCCTCCAGCAACTTTGTTGGATACCATTCAGACTATAATGAATTCATTAATATTGCATTGTAATATTAGGCTGTTGGTGTTTTGGGCTGATTGATAAGAAGAGTAAAAATTAATCCATCACTGGCTAATAGTCAAATGCTGCCAGTCCTGTTTGCAAGTTTCTTTGTAGGAGAGGTCTTACCATCATTTTAGGTATGTACACTAGTTCAGGATAATGTTCAGATGCTTTGTGACATCTGCAGATGTTAATCACCACCAAGTTGCGCTGAGAGGTGTTACAGTGCACCGTTTTGAAATGCTTACAGCCTTCAGAGACAAAATGCCACTTCAGGATGAAGTGTGCAAGTCTGCTGTACCGGCAGAATGGGTAGAAATCTGTTCAAATGTATTTCCATCTCCCAGTTCTTCCTATTAATGCATATACACACACATATGTATATTTATAAATGTAAACATAAGCACATTTGTGTTTCTTGTGTATATATAAAAGGAACTTCTTACAGTGTGTTTGACTGACAAGTGTTAGGCCTTGATTTTATGATTGAAAGGACAGATAGGATATTTCTGCTTTCATGGACCACCTGTTAGAAGACGGGCCACTCCTGCTAAAAATAAACCTCTCTAGTGTCATTCAAGATCACTGTCTAGTGACAACAACTTAAATGACAGCATGAAGGTGAATGAAAAGGGACCCTGATCAGGGTTCAGTATGTGTTTGGAAATAGGAATGGGATGTTGAACTCTCTGAAGTAGTATCAACAGTGGAAAGTACATCTCTTAACTGTCAGAAAAAGGAAAGTGTTTGTAGTTATTATTTCTCTCATTGTGAAGGCAAGAAAAATGTCTGATGACCGTTGTGCTTTAAAATTGTGTGTGCTCAACACAGCTGTGTGTTTCCATAGATATCATGGTGGAATCACCTGATGAGCAGTCAATTGTGACATACGTGGCACAATTTCTGGAGCACTTCCCAGAGCTGGAAGGGGTATGTGTTTACTACTGTGTTACATCATGTTTTACATTGGCTTTGATGTACTTCATCAAGTTAAATATTCCTGTATTTATCTCCTAGATTTCTTTCTCAGATATTAAAAACAAACCACAAACTCAGATGTCATTTTCTACACTTTTGTTTAATCCAATCAAATCAGCAATTCTTAAAACACTTTAGGTAGAGTTGTGTGTTTAAATGTTTATATCCAGTTATAACTTTCAGAGCTAAGATCTGCTTACATGGGACTCAACTACTTTGCTATGTTAACCTTAAATAAGACTGAATTTTATCCCTTCTTCTGTGATGATTCATAGAATCATAGAATGGTTTAGGTTGGAAGGGACCTCAAGGATCATCCAGCTCCAACCCCCTGCCATAGGCAGGGACACCTCCCACTAGAGCAGGCTGCTCAAGGCCTCATCCAGCCTGGCCTTAAACGCCTCCAGGGAGGAAACATCCACAACCTCCCTGGGCAACCCGTTCCAGTGTCTTAACAACCTCAATGTAAAGAACTTCCTCCTAACATCCAGTCGGAATCTCCCCTCTTCCAGTTTAAACCCATTCCCCCTCATCCTGACATTACTAGACCTTGTAAATAGTCCCTCCCCAGCCTTCCTGTAGGCTCCCTTCACATACTGGAAGGCCACTATAAGGTCTCCTTGAAGGCTTCATTCTGACTTCTGTCTTCTCAAGTTTGAGGGTTAAGATCAATCTGAATTTAGCATAAATCAGACACTAGAAGCTGAAGCTTGTCAGTGGAGCGAGTCCAAACTATTCACTGTAAGCATAATAAATTGCAGCTTAAAGGACCAAGTCTCTATTGCATACCTCAGAAAAGCAAAGAATTGAGGCATAAGCAAGGACAGAGTGTCACAGATTGACAAAGGTCTTTTGGAGAAATGGGATAAACTTATAGGAGAATTAAAGGATAGGAGATGAAAAACTCGGGGGGGAAATGGGAAGTCCCAGGAACTGGAAAGAAAAGAGATGCTCATAAGTTGAAAAACTGTTCTGGAAAATGCTTGCACTTCCAGCAAACTTAGTTCAACAGTCTTTTTGGTTTGAAAGCAGCTCTGAGAGACTCAATGTCCCTTGAGTATCTGGGTAGGTTTTGGTGCTAGAGTCCCAAATGGTGGTGCCTACACCTCATATTTCTTGACCAGCTGTTCTAGTTGATATTTGTTTTGTAGCTTATGAAATTGGTGGGCATTATTGAAGTCAGTGGGATTATTATTATTATAGAATTATTAGTAGTAGATTAGATTAACAACAATATTTGTTTGCATTAAACTTCATAGAATCATAGAATGGTTTAGGTTGGAAGGGACCTCAAGGATCATCCAGCTCCAACCCTCCACCATAGGCAGGGACACCTCCCACTAGAGCAGGCTGCTCAAGGCCTCATCCAGCCTAGCTTTAAACACCTCCAGGGAGGAAGCATCCACAACCTCCCTGGGCAACCCGTTCCAGTGTCTTACCACCCTCACTGTAAAGAACTTCCTCTTAACATCCAGTCGGAATCTCCCCTCCTCCAGTTTAAACCCATTCCCTCTCATCCTAACATTACTAGACCGTGTAAAGAGTCCCTCCCCAGCTTTCCTGTAGGCTCCCTTATGAGAATTTAAATGAACAAAGAAAAAGTCTACTTTACTTTTTAAATACAACCTTTTGGAATGGAATCATCCAGTATATTACTATAGTTCGCAGTGGATTTAGTGGACATGTTAGTTTTATTATATTCCCAGGGTGTGGGATTGTGTCAGAAAGCCAAGGGAGTTGTCTCCACAGGTGCAGCAGAGAAAGGTGGATGCATTAACAACCGAGGAGTAGGCTTGTCTGCATTCTCATCTTCCTGTACAAGTGGCTTCTTGGCATTGAGCTTTGAGTCACTTGACTTGCCAAATTGGTTTCCCTTCTTTCAAAATAAGAGAGTCCATTAATTTCCCACTCAAAGGGTAACGGGGTGATGGGCTACTCTTTTTGTGGTATTTGGGAAAAGTAAAATGATATCTGAGGTATGATTTATCTTCTAATGGTATTATCACTTTTAGGAAGACTTTACAGATCCTGACAAGGAGCTTCCAATTGAGTCCACATATGTCCACATCAAAGACACACCTTCAGAGAAGGAAGGAAAAATACTGATTTTAAGTGAAAGTGAAGAAAACTTGTATACTGTTAACCATGAAAGGAGTCATCCTGCTCCTCCAAAAGTTCATATTCACGACACCCATGAGATGATCCCATCAGAAAACATTGCTGAAAAATGTAATGGAAAATTGAGTCATTCAGAAACATCTGAAGAGGAGCCTCAGAGGCCTACCTCACTGAAAATTACTGGATCTGTCAGTTTTGAATCCAGTTCCTCTTGGGAGGTTCTAAGTGATAAATTCGCGTCACGTGAAGGAAGCATGTCTGATGATCCATTGAAACAGAATGATGACCTTTCTCCAGCTGCTCTGACAGACCAGAAGAATTCTGTTGATTCTTTTGAGGACTACTCTGAAGAATTAACTAAAGAAACCTCTACTGAATATGATAATGAAACTAAGAGCCTTTCAGCCAACACTTCTTCTCTGAGTCCATTATCCTGGACTTCAGGTATCCTCACAGATGAATCTATAAATAAAGTAGAAGAGAGCAAACCACAGACTTCAATTCTTTTACCAGAAGATACCTCAAAACAAGAAGAAACACATAAATATGTTCTTCATCTGAATGAGGAAACAGTGAAACTTCCAGAAAATGAACATACAGAGCAATCACCTGACTTTGAGACAAAAGACACTGACCATTGTTCACTGAATCTCAAAAGCCAAGAACTATCTACACAGCATGGAACATTTGATGACTCTCTCTCAGATGCACCTAAAAATCCTGATGATCTGGACAGCTGTGATGAAATGGAGTCTTCAACTGAAGTGCTGTCCAGTTCTTCAAAAGTATCTGTAATACCCCATGATCTCTTCTATTATCCACATTATAATGTTCCCATATCAGCAGTTTTGAATGCTTACCTTGAGCCTTGTATCGAAGGTTATGATACTAGAAATGACAAAGCTTCTTCTGAAACAATAACTGATAGTTTGAATGAGGAGTGCTTATTAGAACAGAACTGCAAAGAAGATGGCCCAGAGCCAGACTTAGGTGATAAACTAGGTGTCCCTCCATCAGAAATGGATACTGAGAATGGTGAGGAGGAAACAATAGATACTAACAGTCCTGTGGATTCTTCTGAAGAAAAAGAAGTGCCATTACTAGTAGGGGAAGAGTCAGAAACTGAAAAATCTGGCAAAATGGCCACCAACCTTGAAGATTCCACTGTTCCACAACATCCTGAGGTATTTTATTTTTTGATTACCAGCATTCTTTTTTGCATGGATGGATGATTAGCATCTGACCTTCAAGCTTCTCAGTTCCTTTCATTTTGCAGTGCTTTGGAGAAATAGCTAGAATGTACTTGTTTTCTTGTTGGGTAATGCTGTTTGCCACAGCCCTCTACTGGAATGAATGGAACTTCAGATACCTGAGGAGATCTGACATTAAAAGAGAAAATAAGCCCTAATACTACTGCAAATAATGTGAATTTTAATTATGTTTTAAAGTAGTTTGAAGCTCCTGTATAATCCCTAGACTTGAAAGATTATCACAGAGCATGTTTCTAATAACTTGTAATGAGCTTAACAGGAAGCAGTACTGCTGATACAGAAAGGATACAAGCAAAGCTGTTTTTTGTCTGAATCCAAGTGAATTTGCCTACCAAAACTTAAAGCAATTTGAGTGGCATAAGTTACATAGGTAAAATGAAGGCTTGTCTACACTGGAGGAGGAGAAAGGGAGGATATTGGATAATTATTCTGTGCATTTGGTTTAGGCAATTTGCAGTGCTTTTCAGAAATAAGTGTCCATTTACACTACATGTTGTTTAGACAAGCTGCTTGGATGCATTTTTGGTCCTGACTCTAGAGCAATGAAGTCAGTTTGCTGTTAGCTTGAAAGACTGATTGGGGATTATTTCAAAGAGTCATGTCATGCCTTCATATAAAAAAGAACCAATAACTAGTAGTTGGTATGTTGAACCAATGGTACATTATCACTCAGTGTGTCCAAAATTCTTTTCAAAAAATGAACTGTTGTTTATTCTCTTTAGTTAGACTTCCAATCTTATACTAAATTCAGTTTAGCATCTGAGTAGGCTGCACCACTAAGATGTTTGGAAGAGCGGAGGATCAGTCTTGTTGTCTAATGTAAAATGTTTCTTAATTTCAGCAGGCCATAGCAGAATGTCTAGAGGATTTATCAAAAGCCATAGAGACACCAGAAAAAAGGAATAACAGGGAGGAAGAAGGGAAAAGTATGATCAAAACAGAAGACCTGGAGATTTTGGAAGATGCCACTTCCTCTCTGCCACAAGATAAACTGGAAGAGGTTGCCAATTGTCAGGAACTCACCAGGTATGTCACATTAGCTTTTTCTTACATACACCTAGCTGTTATGAATGCCTAGTCTCTTGAAGTGTGCCCTGTCAGTTTCTTGGAGGCTTCTTTTAGGAGCAGTGTTTTGGGACTCATGGGCTTCTTCCTGTGTTTCTCATAGATATTTTGAGTGATTCGGTGCCAGTGGGACTTGGTCTGATTTTACCATGCAATTTTGATTTGCAAAACCCACTAGCAGTGCATTTTGAATGTAGCAGTGCATTTTGAATGTGGCAGTGCTATGATTGTTTTTTTTCCAACACAGTGTTTTGTAATAGAGATGAAGTAATCCATGTCCCTTGTGACACCATGTAGAAGTCCAACAATGCTTCAATCCAACAGATATTTCTTGGGCTTTTTTGCTGTCTCTGAAGAAGTGAATGAAATTGTGGTAGCTTGGCCTTGGCTGGTCACCAGGTACCTACCAAGCCACTTTGTCACTCTCCATCCTCAGCAGGATGCAGAGAGAAAAGATAGAAATCTCATGGGATTTAGTAAGCATGACAGTTGCTTCAGAGACAAATGCTTTAATACAGAGCATGTGTGTCCCTCTCTGCCAGCTTCATCATTTCTTTCAGTTTTTTGGCTGACCAAAACATCATATAGTATGGAAACTTTGATAGGTTGGACTGGATGATCTTGGAGGTCTCTTCCAACCTGGTTGATTCTATAATGATGATGAAGATGATATGATGATGATGAGAATCACTCTGCTTAGTTCACATCAGCTGTCCCAGCTGTGTCTCTGCCATGCCTCAGACTCCTTTGGGGCAAGGAGGGTTGGAGAGACAGCCTTGATGTTGTTCAACCACTGCTGAGCAGTGACTGAAACACTGGTTTATTACCAGGCCTGCTCCAGTTCCACCCACAAAGCACTGCCCTATAAATAAGGCTGCTGTGGGAAAAGTTAACTGCAGACCCAGAGACTCTCAGCTAACTTTACTCCTTCCACTTCCGTTCCCTTCTATGTTCTAATTTAGCTCCTCGCTATTGTATCTGAGTAGGATGTAAACTGTAATTTGTTGGTTCTTACCACTAGCACTCTAATGACTGTGATAAACATTGTCTCCTTCAAGCTTTCTGCTCCCTTCAGGGTCTGTCAATGCTGTCAAGGTGTGCAAAAAAATATCTTTTTGCAAAAGATCCCAACTTGAGCATATTGGGTTGTTTTTTATTGTGGGTCAGATTTTCCCAAGCCTGTTTTTGCTGATAGATTCCAGTCCATCTTCTAATACACGCAAAAATGTGTATTTGTGAGTTTGTATAGCTTGAAACTAGCATGTTTAATCACAGAAGCTCTCTTTGAAGTCAAAACAAAGCTTAGCTTTATGATATTAAAAACTTTTTATGTACATTTCAGAGACAGTGACAATGGTTCCAACATTTATCTCCGAAAAAGACCACCTAATACTTCTGAGAAGGTAAGGACTTGGAAATTTACCTAACATTGTTTCTCTATTTCTCTTAAACTCCAAAAGTTCACATACTGTATAAAGGTCTACTCTCTCTATTGACCTCTGTGATAATACAAAAGCCTGGGTTTTCTAATAATTTTAGTGTCAAAATCAAGCATAGCTGAAAAGCTTTCCTGAGCTCTCCTAAATAGGTGGAGTGGAACCATACTGAACCTTGAACAATCCACAGAGGACTACCTAATACTACAATTAAATCTATCATAATTTTGAGGCTTGCTTCATCATAACTATATAGCTGCAATATTTCAGTTGTTTGATGTCGCCTGTATTTTCAGCTCCAGTTGTTTTTCAGTTTGTGTATTTTCTGTATGTTTGTTGGTTTCCTGGTCACAGCCCTGCAAAAATGCTGTGTCTCCTGAAGGGCACTTTTTATGAAAGACTGGACTCTTTCTCTCTCCTCCATAGTAGCAGTGTATTGTTAGATTGCATTATGTAATAAAGTATCATATTATCTCAACAGCAGCAGCTAACCCTAAAAGAATTTTAGTTGTAGTGTGAAGCGGCATCATTAATGGCAGATGTAATACATACTGGTTTTTCAAGAACACACCACAGAATCAACCAAGTTGGAAGAGACCTCCAAGATCATCCAGTCCAACCTATCACCCAGCCCTATCCAGTCAACTAGACTATAGCACTAAGTGCCTCATCCAGTCTTTTCTTGAACACCTCCAGGGACAGTGACTCCACCACCTCCCTGGGCAGCCCATTCCAAGAGTGCTCTCCAGCCACTCTGTCCCCAGCCTGTAGCACTGCTTGGGGTTGTTGTGGCCAAAGTGTAGAACCCTGCACTTGGCCATGTTCAATCTCATCCCACTGGCCTCTGCCCACCCATCCAGCCTGTCTAGGTCCCTCTGCAGGGCTCTCCTACCCTCCAACAGATCAACAGCTGCTCCTAGCTTGGTGTTATCTGCAAACTTACTGATGCTGGACTCAATTCCCTCATCCAGATCATCAATAAAGATATTGAACAGGACTGGGCCCTGCACTGATCCCTGGGGAACACCACTAGTGACAGCTGCCAACTGGTTGTGGCACCATTGACCACAACTCTCTGGGCTCAGCCTTCCAGCCAGTTCTTAACCCATATCAGAGTGAATCTGTCCAAGCCACGAGCTGCCAGTTTAGCCAGGAGCTTGTTATGGCAGACAGTGTCAAAGGCTTTGCTGAAGTCCAAGTAGACTACATCCACAGCCTGCCCCACATTCACCAAGCGGGAAACCTGATCATAAAGGGAGATCAGGTTGGTGAGGCAGGACCTGCCCTTCCTAAACCCATGCTGGCTGGGCCTGATCCCTTGGCCATCCTGTAGGTGCTTTGTGATGGCACTCAAGATGACCTTTTCCATGACCTTGCCTGGCACTGAGGTGAGGCTGATAGGTCTGTAGTTTTCTGGTTCCTCCTTCTGGCCCTTCTTGTGGATCGGTGTCACATTGGCCAGCTTCCAATCTTCGGGGGCCTCTCCAGTGAGCCAGGACTGTTGATAAATGGTGGAGAGTGGCTTGACCAGATCATCTGCCAGCTCTCTCAGCACCCTAGGATGGATCCCATCCGGTCCCATGGACTGGTGAGGATCCAAGTGACTCAGCAGGTCCCTTGCTTCTTCCTCGTGGATTACAGGGGGACTATACTGGTCCCTGGCTCCATCTGCCAGTTCAGGAGTCCATTTGTCCTGGAGACAACCTGTCTCTCTATTGAAGATTGAGGCAAAGAAGGTGTTAAGCACCTCTGCCTTTTCCTCATCCTTTATCACTATATTCCCTTGGGCTGTTTCCCAAGGAACTTTCTGAGTTAGTTCCTTAAACAGGCCAAAGTCTACTCTTTGGAAGTCCAGTGTGGACATTCTGTTGATGCCCCTCTTGGTTTCACCACATATTGAAAACTCTATGTGGTCACTGGACCCCAGGCAGCCTCCACCCACCACATCCCCAACCAGCCTCTCTCTCTTTGTGAGCAGCAGGTCAAGCAGGGCTGCACCCCTGGTAGCCTCACGTAACAGCTGGGATAAGAAGTTGTGCTTCATTTTTTTCTTTTTTTTTGGAAGGTTCCTGGAATGTATGGAGGACATAAAAAGTCTTTTTAAGTCAGCAGCAGCCATCTGGGCAGACTGAGCAAGAATAGGAATGTGGCTCTTTTCAGCACAAAATAGAATTCTGACTGTTGAGGAATTTTAAAGAAATCCTGCCACAAATGTTCAGTGGAACAGAGGTTTCAGGCAGATCCTTTAGTTCTGTAATGCTCTCGAAACTGCCACAAATCTATGTGAATGAGAGGAGCTTTAGTCAATTAAATGACAGCAGTTGAAAGCAAAAAGCTCTTCTTATTTCCAAATCTTTACTTTTTTGGTGTGTGTACTAGACTGCAGGGGTGGATATGCTGGTAGGGTGTCGGGGACCAGGCTGTGCTGCATGATCATGAAGAAGATAGATCAGTTAAAGAGTAAAGACACTGTGAATGTTACACAAGTGCCTGCAGAGGCAGGATGTTCTCACAAAACAACGTGTGAATGTTACACAGTGCCTGCAGAGGCAGGATACTTTCTCACAAAACAAGAGGATGTTTCCCAGAAAACAACAGCATACTTGTGGCAAAAACAGAAGCAGGTGCCTGATAACAGTAGCTACACGTAGAAAGAGTGACTATTGCTTCTACCAATTATTACTCTGCTTAAGACGCATGATTAAGATAGATTGACCAATCATTGTATACATGCTGGGTAGGTGGCCATATGTACGGGGCTCTGAATAGTATATAAGGCATGTAACTTCCCTATTAAAGTTGGATTTGGATTTGCATCATATTGGTGTGTCGTCCTGTCCCGCTCGCACGGAACGCACACGACAGTAGGGAATCAGTTTGTAAGCACACTTTCATTTTATCTGAGCAAATATTACACATACTTCGCATAAAATACACAGTTACCATCTTTGTGAGGTGCCAGTTTTTATGTTTCTAATATAATCTATTCCTGGTTTGATTAAGGAAACCTATGGTGTAAGTGAACAGAAGGCAACAGCTGTGGGTGAAAATCCATTAATCATCGGGTAAGTTGTTATTATTCAAACAAAGGAAAGAGTCCATTAAATCCTAGGTGCTTCTAACAATTTTATAAAGGGAAATTGAAGTGAACTATCATGGTAGAGTTGTGGCCTCTCTTAGGGCACCGATGAGTTTCTCTAATTTGTGTGTTTAGACTTAGGGTGATGGATCCTGAATGCAGAGTGTCTACCCCTCTGCTATTAGGGTCTTCATATCTACATGAAACAAGGATTGCTTTAGGTTTTCCCTCTCGGTTGATAATAATACCTCCAAGAACTTCTAATTAAAATGATGGTTGCATTTCAATAATGGAAATACACAAAACATTACTGGGATTCAGTGTCCTGGTCTCACACTTCTGTTAAAAAACATGCTTGAATAGCAGTCACAGTTAGGTTTGTTTGCAGACTGCTGATAGTGAGCATGTTTTATTAAAAATCTATAATTTTATAACTATAAAATTATAGTTATAATATTTAGTTATAGTTTTATATATGTAGTTACATATATAGTTATAGTTATAACTATAATTTTATAGCTCATTACTTTATAATTTGTTTTATAACATGAGTACACCATGTGCCTTTTTCAAGACCTTCTTTTGTCTTTGTGAGCGCTCAGTAATTAATGAAGAATCCATTGGGCTTTGTCCTTAGTGAATTGCAGTTGGAATTTTGGAGTCTTGGTCCTGTTCTGTTTACTGTTGTGGTATTTGACATGAGAAGTTCTGAAAGTAGATGATTTGGGGAAAGTCTATCAAGGAAGATACAGTGTCTAAAATTGTGGAAGTGTGATATGTCTTGCCCAGATCAACACATCTCTTGAGTATCACATGGGATCTTTGTGACTGATGGAAATCACCTTACATCAAAGTATTGTACTGTAAAGGCTTGTAGTCAAGCTACCTGGTAATTTGTCCAGGGTTTTCACGGAATTTATTGCTATTTACATGAATTCCTAAGGGAAGACACTGCTTAAGCTTTTCATGCACCTCCTAGTCTACCTTGGACTCCAAGTGACTAGACCAAAATGCTTTGTTAAACTGCTGTCTTTTAGTCTGCCCTCTGATAGTCACAGTAAATATTAACAGTAAGTGTGTTTTGTTCTTTTTCCTGTCTCTTATCAAATTCTCTCATGTTTTCAGGAAGAAGGACTTGGAACCAAGTGGGATTCCAACACCAACTCATGAGATTACGATTTTTGAGCAGCCAGAGCTATTTTACTTCATCATTTTCTTCTGGGTGCTGGTCTACTGCCTTTTACTCCTTCCACAGCTTCTTAGCAACAAAGTTTGATCTCTGTGAGGTGTGGAAAAATAAATGATGCTGGCTGGATTGCTTTGTGTATCTGCATATGAATATGTACCTTCAGGTGAAGCACAAACAGAAATGCAGGACCTGGTATTTGTGTGTTTTATCAGGTTGTTCCTTAATTCCTCTGCTGTTGTGCTCTGACAGTGTCTAGGCACATTTTATATGATGATAATTGTGTACATACTTATAAAAATTACCTGGTTTAGTAGACGCAATTTTGTACATTTGTGCCTTGCTTTATAAGATGCTAAATAAACCCAGATAATTATCAGTAGAAATATTAACAATTCAGAGCTCCAGTCTTCAAAAATAATTCTTCTGGCTTATTTACTTATGTAGGGGCTGACACCTGTGGAAGAGGGGTGATGTTGACTTGCCCATGAATCTGACTCACCTGCAGGGGCAAGGCTAGGAATGCTTTTTCACATTTTCCATGGAATTCTTTGAGAGATCTGGAGGCAGAGCAGAACTGCAGGTGCTGGAATGCTCTTACCCCAGTAATTATAATTCTTATGGCAATCCAGCTGAGCAGCAAAATCGAAATGAGGAGTTTATTTGCGTAGGGGAGTCTGGTGCCTTTAGGATTTAAATTATTCTTACCCCGTACTTCTCATTACGTTTAATTTGCAGGAATAGGCTGGATGTGTAGAAACACAGAGAACATGCATGCTAGCTGCTTCTTAGGAGGGATCACACAGGAAATCTCAGCACAGAAACTTCTGTAGAGAATACTGAAGAAATACACCTTTGATATGTTGCTGATGCTGACCCTCTTTGCTAAGATGCTCAGGAAGGTTAATAGCTCTATCAGGAACAGATGCTATGGTTTTGGTCTTGCTTTTGTCAAAAAGTATCTGACTACTTCTGAGGCTGCTTCTGCTTTTGTTTGCTGCTTTTAGGTACCATGTCACATGAAGATTCCTTAGTTCAGCTGAAAACTAATCCAGGGCAAAGATACCCCTTATGCTAAAATAAAATACATAAAACTTACAGCTACATATTTTAACTGTCATTTGATAAAAAATATGAAAGCTCTCCATTTCTGAAGCACATAAAGACACATCATAATATAGGACAGTTTCTTTGTAGGTATTTGAAACCCGTTTGTGGTCATGTTATCTGATGGAGTAATCATTACTCAACCGTGGGTAAGGTGATCCAGGGTAGAGAGTAAAGAGTGATTACATTGGTGTAGTCAACTGTGCATGAAAAGAGGCTGAACTCTTCCATAGGTTTGCCATAACTTGGGACTGCAAAAAAATGGATCTGTGTAAAACCAGCAGCTTTGTTCATTTAAAGTGACTTGTGCATGCCTGAACCTCTTCTTCCACAGTGGAAGATCCAATCCCTCAGTGCAAGTGCCCTTGCTTCTTGTGGGTCTTTGTGTCCTATTCTGAGCTTAGGGTCTAAAAGCCTGCCGGTGAAGGATCTGCTATGACAAAACCTGTTTGAGCTTGCTGGCTAGAAGACTGCCTTGAATGAAGGGAGGTTTTAAGGGCTGGTGGGGAATCTTATCTCTCCATTTGCCAACATAAAGCAGGCACTATCTGAATATGGACAGTTTTCCTGATTTTTTTTTTTTTGTTTGTTTTGTTTTTGTTTTTTCCCTAGGTTTTTGAGAAATGCTGAGCTTGAGCTGACTGCATTTGGTACTTTGATTTAGCAGCAGAATTCAGATACATAGGGGTACTAAGCTGTTAAGACCCTTTCTAAACCCCATTGTTGGCCAAATGTGTGGGTAGCAGAGTGTTGTCAAGTGTAAGTGTCAGGGAGTGTTTGAGATCACTGGATGAAGGAGGTTTGGTATTCCCAGAAGCACTGTTAGAGACTGTGAGACAGCTGTAACAGAGTGATTCAATGTTACTGTAGTTGTGTAACTTAACTGCAAAGCATTTCATTGTGATTTTACAGAAAATACAAAGAAAAGGTATTCTATCAAAACAGAATTCTGCTAAACATAAGTGGGACAGATGTCTTAGAATTGAAGAAATGAGTTAAGTAGTCACAAACTCTACAAGGTGAACTGAATGTAACTTTTCCTAAACAGTAGGAAATAATTGGTGCAAAAAGAGCAAGCACAGATTACAGTAAAAAAAGACAATCAGTTTTTAATGCCATGAATATTTTTGATGGATTGAGCTCTAACAGGTATTTTTATTGAGTTTCTAGGTTGTAATGAATGTGTCTACAGAATTTTATGCAAAGCTTGAAAGTTCAGCTGTTTTAAAATTATTTTTTTTTTATATAGCAGTGATTATTTTATCTATATATTTCATAGAATGATTTTAAGAGTACCTGTAAAAATCTATGTATGTGATAGGATTATTTATTAATAATGACTCATGAGAATGAATATTCAGCTATGCATCAGCTGTGTCATCCGTCTGGAAACTGGGATCAGGAGCAGAACAGTAGACCTGAAAAACATCAGAAGTGATTGAATGCAATTGTGTGATTCTTTAAGCTGCATAGCAGCATGTCATTTTGTGATGTTAAACTTCCAGCTAAAGTTGCAAAATATACCAAGCGATTAAGCTACTTTCTTCCATTAAAGCTTCCTGAGGCTGAAATTTCTACATGTTGATATTTGGTGTCTAAACACAGTTACATCCTTTATATCACATGGAGACTGTCAATTTATTCCAACTCAGTATGACTGTGACTTCTTTATCCATGAAATGCTCCATTGAGTTTATGGGGGCCCCATGAATTACCCAGCAGGGTTTTTTTAGGGTTTCCTGTACCAGTCCCCAGAGAATCAGAGCTTTAGAAGATTATTCTGGCCACTGTATGTGGTATTGTATTCAGCCACCCAACAAGATAATAGTTCTGATAGTGCATTATCACTTATCACTAGCTTTAAGTACTTGGATACCCTTACTGCCAAGCTCAAACTTGAATGCATCCAGTGATGTGTTCAGTTCCTCTACTTCTGTGGAAGTCAATACAGCACTTCTGTGTGCTAAGCACACACTACAGGATCTGGCTCTTAGGACACTTCACTCAACGTTAATCCCATAGGCCAGAAAGTAGCTGAGGCTTATGCATTGCCCTGAGCGACGGATCCCCTCAAATCCAACGTACACAAACAATTACACTGACTTCAGTAGACCCCCTTCTATGCATAGCATTTGTTTGCCTAAATTCTAAATGATCAACCCTCTCTTTGTTTTAAGAAGGTAACATCCACTTCCATTTCTGATTAAGAGTACAGCAGTGGGAAATGAGTGTCTGGAAGACAAGGGTGAGATTACAGGCTGGGATGTGGCTGTGGAAGTTCCCAAACCACTATAGCTGAAACCTGTTACCCTGACAATAGGTTGCCTGCTGTCTTCCATTAAGGTAACAGGTAGTGGATCTGAATGGAGGCAAAAAAAACCCTAAGTTGTTGTATTTCCACATTGTGCTGTTTTTTGGGAGGTAAATAATACCAAATTCTTCTTAGCAGCATACCACTGTTAACAGTAATTTATAACTGCCCAACTTACTGTGTCTAAATAGGACTTGCAGTGTGGCTTGTCTCAAGCTCATGAAGTGTACTTGTGTATTAAGTGATACAGAGAAGTCATATTCTGAATGGCATACCTTACTTACTCTGTCCATTGGTTGACTCAGCTCTTCCACTTACTGGTACTTTTGCTGACTCTTTTCCAGGCAGCTGCTACTGGTGATGTTTGGAAACAAGAACAGTGTTACTTCCTCACTGTGAAGAAAATGTCTGATTTTGTGTGTCTAGAACACAGAATGGGCTTTGGGGTGATTCATACACTTCTTTCTTCATGAAAGATTAGAAGGGGCAGTTAAAATAATTTTACCTTGATAAGAAATACTAAACCCTACCATTCCAAGAAAGGCTAGATCCTGACCTTCACTGCTTTGTTCAGGTCAAGGAATATTTTATTTCAAAGGAGATTCATTCCTTTTACTGGGCCTTTCTGAGATTTCTGATTCACAGAATACATCTCCTTGTTGTTCAAGGGCCAGTTCAAACAGGGGGATCCTGATCCACAGCCATTCCTAGACTGTAATATAAAATCACTATTGTTTAGTTTGAAATGACTTGGTCTGATTGAAACCACAAACTTTCAAATTATATGCTGCTCTTTTTTTTGAGAGAGAGAGAAACAATGCAGTCATTTTTAATGCCAAACAGCTCAGACAATTCAAATAAGGCTTTTTATTTTAATAAAAAATTCAGTTTCTTTTGTCTTGAAGAGAACAGTTTAGCAGGCATACCACTTTCTGCTATTGTACTCTGCTGTGTAAAGAACTGCTGAAGAAAGTGTTCTACCCTTCCTGTTAAAAGTTCTTCAGTTGAAAATGCAATCTGTAAAGTACTAATTTGCTGAAGATTTAATGAGAGACTTTTATCTTGGAGAAATAATCTGTAAGTAAAGAATGTAATAGTTAAAATACAGTTCTCTTTGGCAAGTGGTGAGGAATGATGGTTATTTAAAGAAGAACAAATGCTGGGGGAAATTGAGTGGTATCAAAAGACGTACTGAAGGAGATGCATTTTTGTGTACTTTCAAATACATTTCTTCTGAATGCTTTCAATCAGTGGTATGTACTGGATGTTTGCACTTGTTGCTCAAAGCTAATTTTTGTGAGAAAGAAATATATTCTTCTGTATAGTTGGTACATTAGAAAAAAAATGTTTTTAGAAACTGTTATGCTGTAATAAGAATAATATTTACTAGTGAATAGTTCCACTTTATTTTATAAAATGTACAATTTTGAAATAAATGGACAGGCTTCCTGTATATCATCTGCTATCTGTGGGTTTGTCCTTGTCCTTCCAAGAAAAGATCTTCAAACACCTAATTTCAGGAGAGATTGCCATCACATTATTTATTTATTTATTTATTATTATGTGTATTCTATATTGTATGTATTATATATATTATTGATTTAATGATTTTCATGCCTAGAATTAACTTCTAAGCAGAGGAGATATCAGTAAAGACAGCAAATTCATAAAGTGCAGTGTTTCTCCACTTACCCAGAAAGTTACTTTTAATTTTGGTAAGCAGTAAGACAATATTCATAATGCTGTTGAGAACTTGGGATGTTTGGATCCAGTCATTAGCAGTGCTCACTTTATAGATTCACATAATAATTTGGGTTGGAAGGGACCTTTGAAGGTCATCTAGTTCAGCCTCCTTGTAATAAGCAGAACTGTCTTCAAGACTGGATAGGGCAGGGTGCTAGGTTGGACGGGATGATCTTGGAGGTCTCTTCCAACCTGATTGATTCTATTCGTATTCTATTCATATTCTATTCTATTCAATGAGATCAGGTTGCTCAAAGCCTTGCCCAGCCTGACCTTGAATGTTTCCAGGGATGGGACATCTACCACCTTTTAATTACCAGAACTTAAAAATCTCTAGATACAATTTGAGGCCAGTCAGTTTTACTGGTGTAATTAGTAATACTTAAGTGGAGATCAAAAAGTTGTGATTGAAAAAAAAAAGTTTAATTTTTTTTGCAAATGACCACGTGGTCAGGAATTTGCAAGTGGAATGGGAGGGGGAGGTGAATTTCAAATACTCAAGACCGGTCGCCTCAGAATGTGGGAGTAGAGTAGGCTTTTACGAGAGTACGGGATTGAAACTTGAGTTCAAATTCAAACATAGTAAGAAAGGAATTGTTGTATTTGATTTCTGTTAACTGCTCTGGGATGAAAGTAATTTTGATAGAAACTGCAAAAACAATCTCCCTTATTCTTGGTGTGTAAACATTATTTTTCTATCTTAAAGGAGATGCATTTGCAGCATAAGAAACATACCCAGCTGGATCATGGCAGCAATGGAGACATGTGTGAGGTTCATTTCAGATAAGGAACCACATGCAAGTATGCAGCCCAAGTACGCAAACTTCAGCAGTGTGGTAGCCTAGATCCCGTGAGGATAACCTGTGGACGTCATGCATATGTTCTGGTTGGTACTGTTGTATACTGAAACTTTTGTTCTCTCTCCAGTGCTTATCTTACTTGTATTGTAAACAAAAGCCAGCAGAGGCAGGAGTTCAAAGTTGCTGGACAGGTAACAACCAACCCTGCGACTCAAGTTGTGATTTTTATTAAGACACCAAAATACAGCAGTAATCTTGAGCTGCTGTTTTTATTGATGCTACAAGGATGATTTCCGATAGAGTCAATTGCAGTAATTAATGAAATAGCTTCTGCTGACGTAACTATTCCTTAGTTAGATGGTACAGTTCTCTGTCCTTGACAAACTGTACACTTTACCTTGGAATATCACGTAACATACAGCAGCAGAAAATGTGTAGCTCCATCTGCTGTAAATACTTTGAAATTATCATTTTGGCATTACTTTTTCATGGCTGATCTGTGCCCTGGATAACCGATCTATTACTCTGCTGGGCGGTATTTTCTGTAGGCTAGCAAGATTTGGCATAACTACAGCGTCTAAGTACATTCATATATTGAAAAGTGGTATTTCTTGATTCTTGGGTAGAAAGGAGCATGAAAAAGTGCATAACTAGGGACACTGGGAATGCTTGCTAATTATTGTATGATACATCTTTTGTACTGTCATTGCAGCTGCTTGTGAAGTGCAGATACTACATGACTCACTTAAGTCAGTGATGAGTGGGAAGAGATTCCCAGCTATGCTTCTAGTAAGTGACAGCTTTCCACAATCAGAAACAGCAACGTTTTCTGAGGCAGTAGTTGTCAAGTCCCTGCATAGGAAAAGTTAGTCTGTTGATGCACCATTTTATATACTGATTTTACAAGGGAGACCAAGAGTTTAAAGAGGCCCAAACAACTCCAAAGCAGTTAAAAATATTGAAGTTTCTTTTGCACTAGAGAAAATATTCTGAGTTCCAATGTCTGGATCAGTGAAGAGTGAAAGCATGCAAAGAAAAAAAAAAAATGAAATGGCATCTCAGAAGGGAACAAATCATTTGTGCAGCCTCCCACTTTTTGAAATCTCAGCTCCAGTTTTAGGAATAGAATCTGTTCAAAATGGGGTTAGTCTTTCATCTGACTTCCTCCTCTGCTGCTTTTCCTCATAATACATTACAGGTGTTATTAGCACTGTGGTTTAAATTGTTTGCAACTACTCTTTTCTGCAGTGATCCACAGCTATGAACTGAAAAACCTAGTAGCCAGACTAGGGGTTCTTTGAGAGGAAAGTCTCAAGTTACATTTTCTCAAGTGAGTGCAGAATAGACACATCGTTTCCTGGCCAGAAACTTAAACGCAACACTGTGTCCCATATTTTCTCTCTGACCGCCAGTTCATTTCAAAGTGTGCTATTGAAAAAGTGTGTGATGCAAGGACAAAATAGCATCACAGAAGGTATCAATAGGAGGCAACAACAGAGGTCACCATTGTCCTGCAAACAGGAATCTCTTCAGAGTTCATTTTAGAATTTGATGAGGCTCATAGAGCTAAAAAGCACAAAGCCTGGTTTTCACTGGTGTGGTGATGCAGTTCTATAGCATGAACAAAGACAATTACTTGTGATACAGTGACCCTTTTTTTTTTGTTGTTGTTTAATTGCAATTTTCCCCCTTTCCAACCCCATCTTTGTCGTGGAGGCAGGAAATTAATGGGGCCAAGTCAGGAATTACAAAAATAGAATTATTTTTATTTTTCTGGAACCCCCACCCCCAAAATATATACAAAACTAGTTTAGGGTTATTTACACATTATAATTTGAATGGGAATTCTTCAGATAGATGTTATGGACAATTTAGAGATTTAGGAAGTCAGGAAATGGAAAAGGCTAAGATAGAACACAGCTTTACCCCACTATCAATCAGGCTGAGCAGAGAATTAAGGGAACAGCAGGCTTTACTCACGGAGGTGAGATAGGTATTCGGCAGTAGTCCCTTGCTGGATCCCTTACTGAGATTTAACAAGGCCAAGTGCAGGGTTCTACACTTTGGCCACAGCAACCCCAAGCAGCACTACAGGCTGGGGACAGAGTGGCTGGAAAGCAGTCAAGAAGAAAGGGACCTGAGGGTACTGGTAGGTAGTAGGCTGAAGATGAGCCAGCAGTGTGCCCAGAATCAATGGCATCCTGGCCTGTATCAGGAACAGTGTGGCCAGTAAGACAATGGAAGTTATTCTTTCCCTGTACTCAACACTGGTCAGGCCACACATGGAGTACTGTGTCTAGTTCTGGGCTCCTCAATTCAAGAGAGATGTTAGACACTGGAATGTGTCCAGAGAAGGGCAACAAAGCTGATGAAAGGCCTGGAACACAAACCCTATGAGGAGAGGCTGAGGAAGCTGGGATTGTTTAGCCTGTAGGAGGCTCAGGGGTGACCTCGTTGCTGTCTACAACTACCTGAAGGGAGGCTGTATCTAGGTGAGGGTCAGTCTCTTCTCCCAGGCAACCAGCACCAGAACAAGGGGACACAGTCTCAAATTGTGCCGGGGGAGGTATAGGCTGGATGTTAGGAGGAAGTTCTTGACAGAGAGATTTGCCATTGGAATGGGCTGCCCAGGGAGGTGTTCAAGAAAAGACTGGATGAGGCAATGCATACCATAGTCTAGTTGATTGGACAGGGCTGGGTGCTAGGTTGGAGGTCTCTTCCAACCTGGTTGATTCTATGATAGGTATTTGGCAGTGGTCCCTTGCAGGATTTGTCTGCATCTTGACTGCCTCCTGATGCTGTAAGCAATATCCAGTAGTCTAGATCCACACAGCAGAAGCCCAAGGTGAGTGGCGAAGCCATCAAACTCAGAAATGTCTCGAGACAGCTGCCACAAGATGGATTTGTGGAAGTGACACTGCCTCAGCAGTGGCAGGGGAGAATTGTCCAAAGGCAAGGACAGGGTAAAACCAAGAGCCGTGTAAAAAGGTGGGAGCCATCCAAAAGTGGGGACAGTCCAAAAGGGGAATTCTGTCATGGCAGGAACCTGTTCTGTCGGGAACTCTGTCAAGGTGGGAACTCTTTCAAGGCAGGACCCTCGTCACTTTCTCCCTTGCTCTATTTATCCTTTCTAGACAAAGTGTCCATCTGGTATTTTATACTGGGTGCAAAAACCCAGCCAACCACCAGCCTGACTCCAGAGCGGGCTCCCACAGAGGTCAGCACACATGTGGAAAGACGTCTCCTGATGTTCCCCCTTCAAGCCTGCAGGGTAGGGGGAAAGCAGTTTTTGTGCCACCTTCTCCTCCCCATTCAAACTCTTGGGGAAGTGGGGCGAGAAGAAAGGAATTTGGAGTACTCCAGAACAATCTCTTTTCTCTTACCCAGCAGGAGAAAAATAAAAGCAACTCCCCCCAACCCCTAGTGATACAAGTTTTTTATAAAGGTGAGAAAAATGTTTGTTTTCTTGTTGTCTTTTAACAGTTGTCCTATAGAGTAAAACATCACAGTATTTCCAGCACTAAACATATGGGAAAGGTTGTAATTCACTACATTGTTATTTACTCTGTGCTGGATTTCAATTAGTTGAGCTATTCTATTATTTTCATCCAATGGCCTGTTGGCTTCATTTTTATAGTTGGTTGTGTGGTTTTTACCAAACACTGAATGGCAAACAAAGTACATGGAATTTTAGGATTGTGTATCACACTGACTATTTCATCTTAAAATATTTGTAAGAAATGTGTGAAATTAATATAAAAGACAATTTTTCATTTGGGCTTAAAGTCTGAAGGTTAGCTTCATTATACAAGCACATGACGTGAAATACCCAATTCTTACAATGGAAAGAGGAGAGTGGTGATAAAATACTGAGTAGCACAAATTTTACCATAACTCTGCTTTTTAAATCAAAAACTCCTGTCAGCAGGCGTGCTCTAGGAGGAAGTAGCTGTGGAGCAAAACACCCTTTTGTATATGAAAATAACTTCCAGAATTCTCCTGGCATTCATGTGGTTTGATTTCTGTGTTTTAAATATTCTGTTTGCCTTCTCTTTGAAGCTAATTGAATAGCATAAAATTCATTATTTAATCACAGCCTGCAGAGGATTAAGGAGGGTTTCTTTATGCTTTAGTTTACGTTAGAAATAATCGAGAATGCCGATTTCCTTCAGTACTTCAGCTAAAACCAGGAAAATAGACCCATGTGTTCCGATCGCTCCCACTGCATAAAACTGAACAGCTGCTTCTCTTCCTAAGCTTTTGTCACAGGATATAATTATTCTTCCACCCATAAAAAAGCCAGAAGGATGCCCCGTCAATACTATAAAAATATCTAATACTGTAATACCATGGACATTAAAAAAGATATGTTCTACATAGCAGCAGATGTTTGAGCCAAGAAGGCACTTAATTTGATAATACTCTAGGCTTCCATATAATTTTTCATCTTAAATAATTGTACTAACCTTGGTTTAAATGAACCTGAGAGTACTCCAGTTAGCTTTGTCTTCTTGTACTGATTTTGTAGGTACAGTTATACTAAGGAAGATGGTCAGTCCCAGATAGAGTGTAGATGGAATGACGGAGGCTGGATGGACCTCCAGTGACAGATCTTCTATTGCACATGCATGCTATTTCGGCACAACTTGGAAGAGGAGTGGCCAGAAATGGGTCTGCACTGTATTTATGGTTGTTTTCTTCACTAAGAAGCAAAGATCATTTCCAGTCTTTATTGAAATACATGTGATGTTAGGAGACTAATTTGGTCACCTGGCCTAATGTCAGTGTAAAATGTTCTGTAACTGCATGCCCTGAAGGGACTGCAAGAGTGCGCCCAAGATCAGCAAAACAGAGCACATCCAGATTCATCCACCAGATGCCAGAAGGAAAGAGAATTAAGACAACATATATTTACATTATTTAAAGATATTCTTCCACAACAGTGACCACATTGCCCACAGGAGGCTTTACATGTATCTTTATATTTCAGTGTGGTTATCTGAGCAGTTGGTCCATAGATCTGACTGCCCCTTAGCACTATAGGTTAAGCATGTGTACCCCATCAGAATGGTAAATTATGGCAAAATATTTTTTCTTGCACAAGAAGTAAGAAAACTGCTGAAAAGTAATAGAGCTTTTGGACCTGTATGTGAATGGAGGACTGGGAGAGGTCATCTTGAAAACTGAATTGTGCATTTAGCAGTTAAAATGACACCAAAGCAAACTGGGGTCTCTAACAGCAACGATTTTCACCAGTTAGGTCCATTTTTTGGCTCAATTCTTTTTACCATGCTCTGAAAAAAAAACGCAACAAAACTAAGCCAGGACCAAATACTTTCCTGTAGATTAGCAATTTCCTTTCTTCATAATGTAAATGAAACTTTGAACATAAAAGACATCAAGGTAAAAAGGATGAGCTATTAACTCCACAGTGTTCATCCTACCAGATGAAGATTAAAACTGACTAACATTCACTGACATTGCAAAAAGTGAGCACAAAGTGCTGAAGAACAGGTAGAGTGATCTGAGCCAGGCACAACTTTTTCATGGTCACTTCCAGACACAGCTCTTCAGGAATGAAACCACAATTTTGTGCACCATTATAACAAATTACTAGGTATCAAGCAAGGTACTTCCTCTCTGGTTCAATAAAACTGCCATTTGGAAATATGACCAGATGCAAATGAGATGTGACTGGTGCCTGCTATGACAATCCATGAGGACTTAGATTAGGCCAAAGGACTTTCAAACTCCAATCTGAATTTACAAGAGTTATCCATTTCATTGTCATAAGCATCTCTCTGGTCCAGTCTGTGAATATGAATCTAGGCCATGTAGTAATTAAGCCTGGATGTTTGGTCATTAGCTATATCTTCGTGAAGAAGATTAGATCTTCTCACCAGTCACAAAGAAAATGGTGTTGGCAGCTGATGCCATGGGAGGTAGGAATTAAACTGTAAGGTAGCTCCAAATCTGCTAGCTCTTATAAACCTGATTCATTCCAGTCCTATGCCCTACCTTTGCAACCTGTTATTCACAATTACAGCAGAATTTTATCCTACATCAGGCACTGCATGGCAGTTTGGGTAGGTAAGTTTTTTTCAGAGCTTTCTTATTATCTTGTATCTTCCCCCAGTTATCCAAGCACACAGGTTCCTGATTTTTATGTCAACTGTACAAAAAAAAAACTGTAAAAGGGCATACGAGGCACAACAGATACTTGCGCGCCTGTGTTTCAGCACCACACATTTACAGTTCTTTTATGGTGGAAGAGTTTTAACGATGATAATGTTAACCTCACATCAGCTAACCAGAAATTTTAGAGCCTTAGAAAAAAAATCAGTAGCAGCTAGTAACATCACTCAAGCCAGTGAGTGTTGACAAGAAACTGGTATAAACCCAGTGGTCCAGCTAGTCAACAATCTGCCTAAGCAGTGGCAGGAGATGCTGTTTAGGGAGTATATGTAACCCGAACTATCTCCAGCTGTCCTATTACCTTCCAGGCCTAGCACCAGGAAAAAATGAGGGCGCCAGTTTCCTGGTGGAAAAGCTGCACGTGCCCTTTGTCAGCAATGATACTCTTGACGGAAATCGCTACCGTGCGTACAAAATGGTCAGATTCAGGTACAGAGTCACGGAAGAGCTCAGTGCTCCTCTACCCAGCCTCTGGCAAAACGATGGCCTTGCCTCACATGGCTTGCCGGGACGCGTACGACCGGTCAAGCCTATTCCCTTAGATGCGCTCTTCACGACCGGCCGCCCGCAAGCGGAAACAGCTGCGGCGCTGCCGCGGCCTCGGCGCTCTACACGCCGTCAGTTCTCGCCGGCCCGCCCTCCAAGATGGCGGCTGCTCGTGCCGCTCCCACCGCCTCCCGCGCGCGCGGGGCCCGCCCAAACGCGCGCGCGCAGGGTAGCGCCGGGGACCGAGCGCCTCCCAATCCGGCGGCGCGGGGGAGGGAAGCGCGCACACACGTGAGACTCTGGACCACCCGGCGGCTCTCCGGCGGCTGCTGTATCCCGCTACTGCATTGGCTGCCACGTGAACCTTTCACCTTTTACCCGGCGTTCGCCGCCAATCGTCTGGTTCCTTTCATAGTGTAAGGATGTGAAGCGTGTGAGCTACGCAGGGTGGAATTCTCGGAGCGGGCTTGCGTTGCAGGCGCTGGGCGGCCCTCGTTGGTATGGATGGGAGGGGTGGGGGAGGTGCTCCGTTTGCGTAGGGCTGGCGGCGCAGGGGGAAAGGAGGGGGAAGGAGGCTGTCCCGGACCCAGGTGAATGGAGGAACCTGACAGTTGGGGGGAGTGAAGCGGCTGCGGCGGGCAAATGGCGGCGGCAGCAGAAGCAGCAGCAGCACCACCACCACAATGAGACGCGGCCTGTAGTGGGGGGAAGCACCGGGCTGGGTCCCGTCCGAGCAGGTAGGAGATGGTGGCCCGGGTGCGTCTGCTCCTCGCTTCAGAAGCTGCATGGAGGCCGAGCACGGGTGTCGGGGCCTGGCGGCCGCGCCAGCTTGAGGCCCTGTAGCCCCACCGCCGAGCAGGGTGGGATAGCGGTGGTAACTCCCTCTCTGCTCTCTGGCTGCTGGGGCTCAGTTAGGTCTGCCCCGCCTCCGTCCCAGCGGCCGGGCCTGTCCTTACGAGTCCCGGAGCAGCCAGCGCCGACCTCCGTGCCCCGGGCTCAGCGTCGGGAACTTCTTGCGGGCCCCGACGCCGGCAGGGCCCGACCCCCGCGTGTGGGATGGTGGGAGGGCCCACACTGTGGGGGCCGCGCTCTGGCCCCTCTCGGCTTTGTCTCTTCTGGCTCTGCGCCCCCCGGGCAGCTGCGCCGGAGGCCTGCCAAGGTGGGCGTTCTGAGTGTCTGTGCTGTGCCGAGCCTCCTAAGGTTTGGGGGTCTCTTGAGCCCTGCTGCCATGTCGCGATGGGCTTGTGGAAAGCAGGGTAGGGCAGTAAAGAGTTTCGACTCCGAAGTGCTGATGTTAAAGATGGTGTAAGAAGCTTTTAGCTCTTTATTTCTTTTCTCTCCTACTCCCAATTTCAAATGAAGGCAGTGCATGAAATGAAAAAAAATGTCTTGTGGCAGTGTTGTTAAAGCAGACCTCGGGCGTGTGATCTTAAGTTGAAAAGGGGAAAAAAGGTTAAAAAGACAAATACTTTTTGCACTGCATTTCGTTGCAGTGTTGGGTAATGTAAAAAACCCGAATGAGTAGAAAATGGATTATAATACTGACATCTGAAACTACTGTTTCAAGAAAGTGAATCTTCTTCAGAGATTCAGTGAACTGCTAGAAATCTGAAGGCTATTTGGTGCTTAAGGTGATTATGAGTATTTTTCTTGTTAAGACTGTGGTAGGTTCGAGTGGTGAAATTATGTTGGCTGAGAGATGATCACGTTTAAAGAAGTAGAAAATCAAGCCATTTTTGCAGATCCTCAGTTGGTACTGTGGTTTTTTTTTGCATTAATAAGCCATTTTGACTGCTGTCTTGAAGTGCAGACTGTGTGTTCAGTAGATTGGATGGTGCTTGTTTTAACAAGTTGATCTAGTAGACACATACTGAAACTGTTTTATTGTGAGATAATTTCTCCTCTAAATATCTAAGAGGGTCTTTCCCATTATCCATCTCTGGGAAATACTGTATATTACTTGAGATTACAAAAAAAGTTGAGAAAATGCTCTCTCTGTATATACACACTATAATATATAGTAAAAATATATCTACTTGGAAATGCTGAACTATGAATTGGCTACTGCTATTCGTGAAGCATCATGGTGATACAGTTTTGTGATAGTAGCAGCTCAGAATTCATCAGTCAAAAAGTGAGTAATGCTGGAGTTAACAGTCCATTGGGAAGAAAATGACAGATGTATGCCATTGTATAAATCTTTCCTGTGGGCCATATATTTAAATGCAGTTTGGGTATTTTTTTCTTTCTCTCTTCTACTTCAAGAAGGTTGTGTTCACATAGGAGAAAGGTAGATTAAAAATTGACTAGGGCTTTTCAACAGAGACATACCAGTGGAGGCCTAAGAGACTTGAAACCTACTCATGAAGAAAGGAGATAGGGAGCTGCTGGCAGGTTTTTTTGGTTTATTTCCCTTGTTTTTGAAAAAAAAAAATGTATCCCACAGATTCAGAACAAGTTAGATACTCCTTTACACCATGAGTAACTAAGTTTGAAAGGAAGTTGAAACAGTCTCTAACCTTTTCCCCCCACAAATAAACCATAACCGTGAAACACAGGAGTGTCTTCTCAGACTCAAGTATCAAGGTGACTGTTGAGTGGAAGGTATTCTTGCTTGCCTCCTATTACACTCCTTCATACATGCCCTCCAATGGCTAGTTGTAGAGGAAAGCTAACAAGCTAGGCAGATGCTTTGTTAGACAATACTACAGTAATATTTTTATGGAAGTTACATGTCATGTGCATTGGGTTTTTTTTCCTTGTTTTTTGAGGAATGCCTTGATCTTCTCTAGCTTGTGAGGGGAAAAAGGGCAGAATTTGCAGCTTAAATAAAACTGCTCTCATTGGGTTTTTTTACCCCATTTATTGCTTAAAATTTCTTAAATTCTTACCCTGTTTTTCAGAAAAGTTGATAGATTGTACAAAGCTGCTTTAGCACAGTCTTGAGTATTGCTGCGTTACCTGCCTTGGCTTTCAGTATGAACTAACTGTACATAGATCTGTAACCAAATGCAAGTTACTGGCAAAACCAGATACAAAATCATGTATCCTTCTTAGAGTAGGGAGCTGTTTAGTTAAATGTATATGGTAAACTTGGAGTTCAAACATTCTAATTTCTTCTTGAATGAGGTATAGAGTATAAATGAGGGTAAGGGTTCAGGAAGATTATGAAAGGCTGTATGCTTTAGAGATAATAAACATAGTAAATGCTAAAACTACAATTAGGAGTTTTATTTCAGGACACAGTCTAGTCTATCAGGCAGCAGGCAGAACATCAAAATATTCTTTGAGGTGAGTTGTGCCATTCTTTTTGAGGAATTTCTGGTTTGTTTGGTCTTTTTTTTTCCTCTGTTGTAGATGTATAAACTAGGGAGTATACTGGGCTTCACAGATTGTTCCTGTGATGGTTCCTGTGACTTAATGCCTAACTGTGTAACCACTGACCATCAGTGATGTATTCCATCACCTGGTGTTCAACAGTGATTTTAATAGCACAGAAATTGTATTTATTTACTTTTCCAGGAAGTGGCTCCCTTTAAAGAAAGTAGAAGTATAATTACAATATTATTGACCACAGCTTCTCTATAGGTCTGTGCAATATGTTTTTAGAACACTCTACCCTGAAGGTTCAGAGTGATTGGAGTAGAGGACAAAGCATGATTTTTCTTTACACCATGCAGATGTCTTTATCCATTAGCCTTTCACGATTTGCCCCGTGTATTGTAGTAAACCAGTGAAGAAGAAGCCTAATAGTGAAAAATAAAAGTTCGTTTTGTACCTGGCTACTGCAGTCGTTGGTCAGGATTTCATGTTTTGGCATTCAAACCTTACAGGTGGTGATGGGTGTAAGAACGTAATTAAAATTACTGTTCTAACAGATTTAGTCTACAGGACAAAACAGTGGTTGCTGTAATGTATGCCATGGTATCTTACTAGATAAGCTCTTTGTTTTAGTTGTTCTTTCGTGCCTTGCTTAGTATCAAGTTTGAATGTTGAGTAGTGTATCGCAAATTCCCTTATTTCTACTTTGTATTACAGACTGTATTAGTTAAATAATTTTAGCCTAACACCTTCAAATTCCTACAGTCATGAAGCAGAGAGCTGAATCTAGTAGTATCAAGGAATTATTTGCATTGTTGCACAGCTGGAGGTGTTGAAATGCTGCTTTTTAGCAGGAAAAGAAGGAGGAGCGATATTCTCCAACTTTTTGTGTAAATACTCCTGAATCCAAGAGATGTTAGTAGTTCTTGTTGTACAACACACTTGTGAATCTGTGATACTTGTTTTGGTTGGCTCATGTATTACTTCTGGATCCCTTATTACAAAGGAAAAAGAAGCAAAAATGTTATTTCTCAATGCTTGCTAATACATGATAGCATTGCAGAAAAACTTGACTTCTCTGCTTTTTTTTGTTTATCTTTTATGTCTGTGGTCCAGTATTTGTGCTATGTAAGCTAGCACAGTCGGTTTGTGCTGATGTTTTATGTCTTCTGTTAGTCTTTCTAAAAGATTAGTTCCTTTTGATTTCACGGAATAACTGCATTTATATCTGAAATGCAGCGGGATGGATGCTGACTTGAGAGACTGAGTACTGGAGACAGAGAGGGTCAAGTTGGGACTGTTTTAGCTGGCGTTGGGATTTATTTTTTGTTGTGTTGTTTTAAATTGGTCATGAATATCTTTGTGATTGTTGTTTGGTGTGGGTTTTTTTTTTTTGTTTGGTTGGTTTGTTTTTTTTTTCCCATTTGTACATGCAAAAATCCCCCCCTCCAATATCAAGGCAAACTCACTGTTAATTATTAAAATCTGGCTTCCAGTGGCTGTCTCCCCTATGAAAATCTGTTTTCTGATAAATTGTCAGTTTGTCAACAGTGAAAAACAATTGGTCAGATCTCAGGGTTTTTCTAAGCATTATTTTGTTATGAAAACTGGTTGGGCGTTTTAAAGCTACCCACTTACTGATAGCAAGACTTCTAATACCTAACATAAGCTTTCTGTTTTGAATCAGGCAGACATGTCTGTCTTACTACCTTCATTTTCAATGGCTAGTTGGCTTTTGTTTTTGAAGGAGGGCATAAAATGAACACACGGTGCAATTAAAAGCTTTGGCCTCACATTTTTTTCAGAGACTTAAAAGCTTCTGCCATCTTTCCACAAAAGTTAAATGCTTATATTGTCAATTTGCTTTGTACAGTTACTAAGAAGTGATAGGAAGTCTGAATTTTTTTTTGAGGGGGAGGAATAAGACATGCCCTCCCCAGATACTGAAGATAATTTTTGTTATTGTTGCTAACAGAGTGCTGTTTGAATAATCTCCAAGACGTTAGAAACCAAATTAATATTGGATGTAGGTAATTGTACACTACTGCTGGGGCGGGGGGAGGACTTGAAAAACTGAACCCTTGTTTCTTTTGAATGTTCTGTGAGACTCCAGGAAGATGTGTGTGTGTAATCTTTATTCTTTCTGCCTTTGCTTTCCTGTTTCTGTGAGGCAAAATAAGAGGAATTTTTTTCCCAGGAAATAAATATTTTCTGTTACTGCAGTGAACAGAATTGGCATGAATGACAGAGACTGTTAAGAGGAAAGTGACATAGGCATGTTACAAATATCCATGTGATTATCTCTCTATTCTTATTATTTCTACAGTTATTATAAGCAACTTATGTTAGCTTTAAAAAAAACACAAACAAAACCAAAACAAACCATGCACCACCTTATTTTTTATGACTTGCCAAAAAAAAATGGAGTGGGGTGGAGAGGAATGGAAGTTTTTCTTTGTTTCCGAAGAATATTGAACTCTTGTCAGCATCAGTCTCCAGACTTAGTTTGATGCGAAAGAAATAGCAAACTGGGAAAAGAGGAAGCTGTCTGATGCATGCTTTCAGAGACTATAAAGAAATAGAAATGTATAGCCGGATACTCAAGTCCATAAGTTTATGTGCTCAGTAGGTCAGTTGATTTTTATTTACTTTTTTAATTCTACAATCAGAAAGATGACAATCTACTTAAATCTTCCTCTGAAGAAGTGTCTGTATCATCTACTGAGGGATTTGTGAGGAAAGTTTGAGCTGTGACAGATGACAGAGCTCTGGAGGAGGAGGTGTAAATTTATGAAGGTACCTTGAAGTAGGTAGTTGAAAAAGAACTGGAATAGTGCCAAAAACATCGATGTGCACCCTGGGTCTTTGAAAGACATGAAATGAACTTCCAAAAGATGAGTAATTTTCCCTGTGGTAATCTTTGCATAGTTAATGCTCTTTGTAGAAGTTAAGAAGTGAAATCTGCGTTGATTAATACGAAATTGTCTGGAAAATGGTCTTCTCAAGACTGTGTTGTCTAAACTGAACAGAAAGTGAGTTTTTAATGACAAATCTGTTTGTTTGTTAAAACTGTTAATTGACCAGTTAGTGGATGTGAGTTTACAAGGAATTAGTGAGTGATTTCAGGGCATGTAGTGACTGGAGTGATGAAGCAGGCACTGATTTCTGGCAAGGATTTTAAGTAGCATGCCAGTAATACTACTAATATATATACTGCCTGCCAATTATTGCCCGTAGCTGGGGCTGTTCAGCCTGGAGAAAAAAAGCTCCTGGGAAAC
Source organism: Tricholaema leucomelas (assembly GCA_013400475.1). NCBI lineage: Eukaryota > Metazoa > Chordata > Aves > Piciformes > Lybiidae > Tricholaema lacrymosa > Tricholaema leucomelas. The sequence continues at coordinate 210,290 of WAAF01017359.1, read as the reverse complement.
CTTATAGTGGCCTTTCCAGTACCTGAAGGGAAAGCCAGGAAGGGACTTTTTACAAGGGCTTATTGTGATAGGATGGGAGAGAAAACCCTTAGGCTTGAGGAGGGTAGATTAAGACTGTATGTTAGAAAGAAATTCTTTACAGTAAGGGTGGTGAGACACGAACAGGTTGCCCAGGGATCTTGGGGATGTTCATTCTCTTCAGGTGTTCATAGTCAGTCTGGATGAGCCCTTGAACAGACTGATTTAGTGGAAGGAGTCCCTGCTAATGGCAGGGGGAATGGAACTAGATGATCTTTAAGGTCCCTTCCAGCCCAAGCCATTCTGTGATTCTATTAACAGTTAGAATCTTTTCTTGGTTCATCCTGTTAATTGGGCTCTGCTGTCACTAGGTGCTTTCTTTTGCTGCATTTGAATAATTTTGAACTAGACAACAAGAACTTTTTGTTTCTGGATTGTTTAGGTGTATTAAGGTTAGTGTAACACAGCTCAGCAACAGTTGGCAATACAGAAGAGAAACTGATATCTGAGTTTGAGTGACAGCCAAAACCCGTTTGAATCCAATTTGCTTGTTTTCTGTAGTGCAGACAGTCTAGTGACTATCAAAATGGATGACAACTGTCTCCTCATGCTGACTCTTAATACTCATCTGATCTCTGTTAACAACTTAATTCATCTTGCTGAATGAGCAGAAAACTTGCCCTGGTCAAGGAAAAAAAAAAATCACTTAATATGCCAAACTATTTTTCACTAAAAGAGTCAGACAAGCGTCAAAGCTGTTTAGAGAAGAAAAGGAGCTGTGCAAATGTGTTCAGCCGTGAGTTGCCACAGGATTGAATCAAATACAATCCCAAAATACTGCTTTCCATTTGATTGTCTTTGTGAGTATTGATTTGTCTTCTTGCCTGTTAATTAATTACAATGTTTCATATTTTCCCCAATCATTGACTTTTTAACTTAGCATTATAAACAGGTGTATTATTACAGTAATCTTGAGGGTTTGTATATGCAAATCAGCCGTTGTAAATGCAGAGCATGAATCAAAGTGGGGCTGAAAAAGCTTATGTTGTGTTACGAACATGGAGTAAAAATGCAATTGGATTTGCCTGCATCTCTTTAGTGAGTAATGGTCTGAGGTTTTAGCAGTTTTTGACAGCTATTAGAAAATGCGTTTTTTCAATGTGGAGTATTTAGACTCTAGCTGTTAGCTTGGGAAGTTTGTATTCAGAGTTATGCCTAGTTTAAAACCTGCTTTTGTCTATTATTAACTTGTAGCTGTAAATCCATTTACTAGACGGCTGTACCAGAAACTGATTGAAATCTTAGGATATCTTTTCCAGTTTGTTTTAAATGTAATGATTATGTATTCCAAGACAGTAATGTAATCAGATTAAAAAAAAAAAAAAAAAGGAAGGAAGTTTTCCCCTGCTTAGTTTTCCATTTTTCTGAAATTTTTTTTAGGTAATTGTGTGTTCAAGTTCTTCAGCATACTTCGCTTTAGAAGTTCTTGAAAGCAGAAGGTTATGTCTCCCCGCCCCATAAACTTGCCTTCAGGGCAGAACTGAGAGCGGAGTTAGGCTATATACATTTTCCAGACCATAGTTTGTTTTTTGTGTTTTTTTTTTTTTTCCAATATGCTAAACTCAATTTTATGGTGAAAACTGACTGCAGTTGTTAAAACATGTTTTTGGATGGTGACAGTACAGTCAAGATGCATAAAATCTTTAAACAAGTAGTGATATTCTTAAGTAAGCTTTATTGGTGCAAGTATTTCTGAGGTTGTACCATAAAGTGGCATAAGGAATCTTTGTTGCTTTGATGAATTATTTAGTCTTTGTGATTTGTCTCTAGGTGAGTTCACAAATTACCTGGAAGCAGTTGTGCCAGCTTGAGAGTTACAGGTAGCATGTAGGTTGAAGAGTGAATAAGATTAATAGGAGTGATGTTCTTGTGTATATGGTGGTGCTGTATTAAATAAAGGTTAAGCTGTGATCCTGGCACTTTACAGCGTTTTTGTCTTGCTGCTGAGTGAGTGACGTTCTGGGGTGTGTTAGGAGGTGGAGAGAGGTTTGTGCCCCCCTCTACTCTGCCTTGGGGAGGCCGCATCTCGAATATTGTGTCCAGGCCTTGACCCCTGAGTTCAAGAAGGACAAGGAACTGCTTGAGAGAGTCCAGTGCAGAGCTACAGAAATGATTAAGAGAGTGGAGCATCTCCCTTATGAGCAGAGACTGAGGAAGCTGGGTCTCTCTAGTTTGGAGAACAGGAGACTAAGGGGTTACCTCAGTAATGTTTATGAATACATAAAGGGTGAGTGCCAGGAGGATGGAGTCAGGTTCTTATGGGTGATGACAAATGGCAGGACAAGGGGCAGTGGGTAGAAGCTGAGGCACTGGAAGGAAATTTTTTTTCACTGTGAGGATGACTGAACACTGGATCAGGCTGCCTGGGGGGTTGTGGAGTCTCCCTCTCTGGAGATACTCAACACCTGCCTGGATGCTTTCCTGTGTGATCTGGTATAGGTGATCCTGCTCTGGCAGGAGGATTGGACTAGACAATCTTTTGAGGTCCCTTCCAACCCCTGATATTCTGTGAAAATGAGATAAAATATGAAGTGACCTTACTGCAGCTTGTCTGCATCAGGGATGTCATATCTCTGCTACAGATATTTTAGAAAAGAGTGACTGTGCAGCTAGACATAGAATTTTTATAAACTCATTTGGGAGAACTAAACCAAAATATCAGTCTGGTGAAATTATGGCATATTAAGTTATATGCATATGCCATGTATGTAATCTGACTGAAAATGGAGTAATTAAGTCACTCTTCTTAGAGACAGCTTGCCAATAAGGGTTTAACAAACACTTTTGCTTTTCAAACTTAATTGCTTTAATTGCTAAGTCTCGATTTCTCTGAGGTCTTGTATGTACAGCAGAGTTAAACTTTTAAAAATTACATACCTTTAAAATTTCACTTCAAAACCATTTTATGGATTTCAAGTCTTGAAGGACTGGGCTTATATAACCTGGATTTTTAAAAAAATTTTTTTTTGGCTGGTTTGTTTGGTTCGGTTGTGGGTTTGTTGGGGTTTTTTTTGTGATGTGGTGCTGTTTGGGTTTTGTTGTGGGATTTTCTTACCAGTTAGTTTTAGTGTATGTTTGAAAGGTCCTGAAGTAGCTTAAATTATAATTGACGAAAACGGCCATTTGTGAATACATGCAGTTCTGGAGAAAAAGAAAGTTTTCGAGTGTTAGAATTGTATTCTATCTCTAGTATCTGCCTATTCAGGCTTTCAAATAGTGAAAGCTAGCTATGCATTTTTAGAAATAGTACTTTTTTGTTGTGCAAGAAAGGAGGTGTAATTAATCTGTTAAGTAATTGAAGTGAGAGATTCGCTGCTGTTCAGAGTTGAGAAAACAGTGGTGAGAAAGTGGGGTAACTTTGCAATCTCATTGAAAGTATGTAGGCATGTAATCTGCTTAAACCATTCTGAAAGTCACACAAATCAATTATCTGCCTCTTTATGCATCTTAGTGCATCGGTTTATGCCTACTTAAAGAAGTCAGCTCATTGGATGATAAAAGCAAATTATTTGTCAATAGAATTGAAAGCTAGTTGTATTTATTTTGCATAATTTAAAGGTGTTTTTTTTTCAACTTTAAGATATGCTGGCATTGAACTGTAAATTCTTGTCAAATACATAGTAATATGCATGATAGGCAGGAAGGGAAACTGTTCTACGTAATGGAATATACCAGTTAATTAGCTAAATGGTGTAATTAATGTTAATAGTGGCTGTGGCACTACCCTGCTAATTGATCAGATGCCTACATTTCACAGTTGCAAATCAAGGTAAATAATAATCAATATGGAAAGACTTGTTTCTAAGACAACTCTAAAACCAAAACAAGTTAGTAATTGGTAGAAAGTTTAATTATGTAAGAAACCTTATGCATAAGGTTTCCCAATATGAGTCAAAATTAAATTAAGACTTATTAATACCATTGTTTTAATCCAACTTAATATTGGGATTATAACAGTGGAGTAATTTACCTTAAAATGCTTGATTATTCTCCTACTTTTAAATGTGTTGATATTTTAAGACTTTTAGTGAGATGGAAGTTTTTAAATCTTGCTCCTTTTCCTAGACTTGGATTGCCTTCATGTTTTACTGGTGTGCTTTTTAGAAACTCTGGAGAACTGCGGTCAGTCTGACCACCTGCTGGAATTGAGTATCTGCAGAGTACTGTGAGGATAAACGAGGAGCAAATACTCCATTAATCATCCTCACTAAGTGAAAGTATTGAAGTATTTGTAGAGCTGCCCAGATCAGAAGAATGATAACAGCAAAATATCATACATGAATCTGTACTTTTTTATTCCAAATTCAAAATGGTGGAGATGTGTTCTATTGCTTAACTCATTTTCCTGTCATCTCCCAGTCTTGTCAATTGCCAGGATTTCTGTGGTGAATACACCTAATAGGCTGTCACTTTTCAGATCATAATGTATCCAGACTAGAAGCCTAGGACATCTGCAGAAATGGAATGTAGTCGTGGCTCTGCTGATGTAGCTGTCTGGTAGAACTCACAGAATTTGACTGCATTGTTTTCAGAAAACTCAGAACTACTGAAATAGTATAACACCTCAAGAGTTTTTGCTGATGATTACTTCATGTTGGCTGCCTAGTGTTGCTGCAATCAACTTGTAAAATACCTAGTATTATGCTTCTGGTAGTTAGATACTAGGCATAATGACAGGTCATTTGACAGTTGCACAAACTAGAGCTGATGTGGTAAGAACAAGACAGAATTCTTTCTTTTGTTTTGTGTTTTCCGTATTTTTGATACTACCATCATTTGATAACCAGTGTTGTGGAGCTGGTAATCCCAGTTAAAGCAAGATGTACAATGATATTTTTAGAAAAGAGACTCCACTGAAAATAGCTTGTTTGCTGCACTGAAAATGCAGTTCACATTTGATTGAATCACAGGACTATATTTTAGTGTTAACAGAGGAAAGTGACTGCCTTCAACTGATAACTGTGGACCAGGTTCCTGTAGGTATGTCTGTCTTTCCAGTGCAGTATTGTGAAAGTCATTCAGTCAGTCTACAGTTCAAAGAACCTGGAGGGCCAAGCAAATCCTGGGCTGCATCAGAAGTGTGGCCAGCAGGTCGAGGGAGGTGATTCTCCCCCTCTATTCCGCTCTGGTGAGAGCCCACCTGGAGTACTGCATCCAGTTGTGGAGCCCCCATTACAAGAAGGATATGGACACGCTGGAGTGTGTCCAGAGAAGGGCCGCTGGGTTGCTCAGAGGGCTGGAGCACCTCTCCTATGAGGACAGACTGAGGGAGTTGGGGCTGTTCAGTCTGGAAAAGAGGAGGCTCCAGGGTGACCTTTCAGTATCTGAAGGGGGCCCACAAAAAAGCTGAGGAAGGACTTTTCAGGCTATCAGGTAGTGACAGCACTAGGGGGAATGGAGCGAAGCTGGAGATTGGTAGGTTAAGGCTGGACGTGAGGAGAAAGTTGTTCAGCATGAGAGTGGTGAGAGCCTGGAATGTGTTGCCCAGGGAGGTGGTTGAGGCCTCGTTCCTGGAGGTGTTTAAGGCCAGGCTGGATGGGGCTGTGGCCAGCCTGATCTAGGGAAGGGTGTCCCTGCCCATGGCAGGGGAGTTGGAACTAGATGATCCTTGTGATCCCTTCCAACCCTGACTGATTCTGTGATTCTATGAACCAAGGGAATTCTTAGCTGTGCTTGGCAGAATAATTAATTGGAAGGTGCAGTACTATTATTAATTTAGCTGTTGTTTCCTGGTGTAAAAAGATCAACTATACCATTTATAGAAATTTAACTCCTTTAAAACATTATTTCTCAGCCCTAGGTGGTATTAGGTAATATAGGAGTGAAATTGTTCTGCAATAATCTGTCATCATATGTTCTGACCTGCCTCAATCATTAAATGATGAATGATGTATTCAGTAAACCACAACTGCTTTAATGTCTAATTTTATTTGCATAGCTGGGAATGGTTTTGCTTTTATGTAGGAAGAGCTTTCACTCCACTCTGAGAAACAGAGTGAAAAATTGTCTTGTCCCTCCTCCCCGCATTGTTGTTTTAAAATGACTGTAGCAAAATGGCTTAAAGTTTTGAAGCTTTTTTTCAATTCATCCAACAAGAAAGAACAACTTGGATATTTTTGGTTTTATCCGATATTATGAGTATTCATTACAGCAGATGTAATGTGCTGTGAAAAATTGGACGAATGCTGCACAAGACTGAAAGGTTCTTAAATAATGTAAGCTTAGTATTAGGCAGAGATAAATATTAATATCTATTCAGAAATTTCTCAAGGATACATATCTCCAGTTATTCTTTCTCATCTTGCATTTGTTCTGCTACTGTGTAAGATTGAGCAATAGGTGAATCAGTGAGTCGGTTTTCTAATTTGCTTCTGTGCACTGAAAGAGTTGCTGGTGCACAGTTGCAACAGTATTGGAGATGAGAAACCCTTACGAATGGGTTATTTCACAACTCCTTACCATGTTAGGATATTTAACTGTTTGCCATTGTCCTATCTTTTAGAGCTCTCACCGTGTAGAGGAGAAAAAAAAAGCTTTAAAATTTAAAGCTTCTCAATCAGTGTTTAGACACCTACGATTCTGCGTATTGGCAAGAGGAAGCTGTTTAAATTGTGTGTTGTGAATCTTGAAAATACTTTTATTTTTCAAAGTCATGATGATTCCATGATTACTTTTAAACCTAACACTCTCATTTTAGGCATTTGTTAAAAATGCAGGTCGTTTTTATTCAATGAAAACTTTAAAGGTATACAGTGCTAGAGAAGTCTTCAAATCTTTGCAAATCATTCCAGTTTTTCTCACCTGCAATTCAGGACTGAGAACATAGAAACCAAGCATATCACATACTGCGGTTGTTTCTTTGACACTTCACCTCAGATTAAGACTTAGCTTTCCCAACACCACTTGTTTGCCAAGTAATTTTTTTATATATATCTGAATCAGTTTCAGTATCATATCAGTTATTCTTGAAGATCAACAGTACTACAAATAACCTGTGATATGAAACTTATACTGTCAAACTGTAATATTTGTGGCTTCTCAACAGTCTGAAATCTCAGGCAGTATGCAAATCTGTATGCTTTATTGGGTAATACTGGAAAATGAAGATTTATGCATCAAAATAGGTGATCTTGTTCTGGCAGGAGAGTTGGACTAGATGATATTTTGGAGTCCCTTCCAATCCCTAACATCCTGTGATTTTGTGAAAATAGACATTGCTAATTGATATGACTGCTGAAATCTTCTGTTAGTTTAACTGGAACGAATTTAAATGCATATGTTTACATGGAGGGAAACAACTTCCTTAGGAGGAAGTTCTTCACAGAGAGAGTGATTTGCCATTGGAATGGGCTGCTCAGGGAGGTGGTGGAGTCACCGTCCCTGGGGGTGTTCAGGAAAAGACTGGATGAGGCACTTAATGCCATGGTCTAGTTGACTGGATAGGGCTGGGTGATAGGTTACACTGGATGATCTTGGAGGTCTGTTCCAACCTGGTTGATTCTATTCTAACAGTATCTATAAAGTGTTGTATCTCTTTAACATGATGTTCATGCTATTCAGCTAGGTATCTATGATTTAAGCACCTGCTTCTATGCTAAGCCCTAACTCTTCAGTCAGATAAAAAGCATCTGCCTTCGAGATGGCAGTTTTTTAGTTTGTTTCAGACATCATTAATTACTATTAAAACTAAAGTTTATTTTAGTTCTTATGACTAGAAGATTCAGAATGCCTAGGAAATACATAAAGTGTTTCATGGTGTGCAGTTTTTTTATCATTGGTCTATTAATGCTGCAAAAGGTATTGCATGTGTTGATTTGAGATTATAATCACGTACAGATATTTAACATTGGCCTGGTTGATTCTCAGCTCTTACAACAAGAAATGGCTCAACACAAAAGCTTTTTCTGGCTGCTCTACACAGTCGGTTGCATAGCCGTATATGTAGATAGTAAGAATTCTCTAATAACAATTTCTGGTTTGGAATTAATTCAGATCCTTTTACAATCAGATGCATGTATTCTTTTCTTGCAGTCATAACATGGGAAATTCTGATGTTCGTCTTGTGTGAGAGCCCTCTGCATTCCACAGAGCATTTTTTTATCAGAACCTTTAGAAATTTTTATGTATTTTGACAAATTATTGGTCATTCTGTGGAAATGTCTTACCAATGATTCTTTTTTTTTTTTTTTCTTCAATTGAATGAATGAATCAATGAAGTAGTGTTTTCTAGTTTGGAGGTTCCCCCTGCTTCTCCAGAGATTGGATTCTGTAGCATCTTGAGCAGCTATCAGTGTCTTTGGAATTTAGGAGCAAAAATAATCTCTATACTATATATTTTTATGAATGTAATACTGACTTAATCTCATCTTCACTTGAAAGAAAATTCCAGTTGTGTGCCTGCAAGTTGTTTGCAGTGAAGTAACGTAAACATGTAGTGTAACTGGTGAGAACCCTTTTTATTTTAGTACAGCAGATAAAAAACTTCAAAGCCTCAGGTGTAATTGGAGTTAATGTGCTAACTAGAGCATGCTTCTGTATTTGAGGTTGTATTAGAAGGAATTTGTTTACACTGCTTTTTTTTTTTTAAATTTGCCTGTCGCTAATTCTTGGGTCATACATAAATTAATATCATGATTAACTAACTGTAGGAGATTAAACTCTTATTTTAGGCTTGGTTGAAATTCTGGAGAGTAACAACCCAAGTATCTGCAGTCTTGCATCAATACGGTTACTGACTTTATCTAAAGCCTTTCATAATGTGTAATTCTTAGTAATATTGGATGTTTTGGCACAGAGATAATAGGAAACCATTAAATATCCGTATTTTTGGAAGCTTGACTTCTTTGCCTCATGGAGAGAAAGGATTTATGTTCATGCAAATAATGAGATTTAAATCCCCACATGGGATTGTATTCAGAGGGCAGCTGCTACTTTTACTTGTCGTAAGCAACAATAATTGGTTCTTTGGAACTGTGCTTGCCTCGCAGCTTGCCCTGCTGGGGAAGAGAGAAGTCTGTGCTGTAGCATCTGCCTTACTGTTAAATGCTTCATAGGATTGAACATCACCTTTAAATAAACTAAATAATGACAAGTAAATAACTAGGTAACCAAGTAAAGGATGAAATGATAAATAAATTAACTGACCATACCTGTGATATCTTCTTGTGATACCGATATAATTGTATAGTTGCCTGCATAAATTAGGACCTTCAAACTTAGTTGTGGGGGTTTTATGGGTTTTCAAGCAGGAGCTTGAAAAAGTACTTAGAATAATTCTAATTGCTGTTAAACCTATTAAATGTTTCACGGTGTTCATATAGCTCGGATCTTTTTATTTAGGAAGATGTGTTCTGTGTGTAGTTTATTTTTAACCCTTGCCTTCTGAACAAAAAGGCTTAGTTCCTTGGATATTTAAAGTATTTTGGTTTTGAGTTAATCTGAGGCAGTAGGGATTTTGTAGTGTTTATGACTGACATTGTTTGTACCATAATAAACCAAAGAAAAAAATTAAACACAAGATTGCTGGAATAACATACAGAACAGAAGGATGAGTCCTGTTTTAGAGTTACCCATTCCCACCCCCCCCCCAGCATCTGCGACCAGCTATAATTGTGGAGAGAGACAGGATGCCAACCCAGACAGACTGTTTCCTCCCAGTCATAATGGTAGTTTTTACCTTACTCCTTCTGTTGCTGCAGGACCTTGATTCACGATGGAGTTAATTTGCATAAAGATAATTCACTTCACCACAGCTGTATTGTGAGCCTAAGAGTTCAGTTTCGTAGATCTTCTTGCAAAACAAGAACTTCGTTTATAAGTTAACTGTTTGAATCATGGCTAATGGAATATTAATGTAATTATTGGGGTGGAGGGAATAGTCTCTAAAGGTAAAAGATGTTGAAGAGCAAGGATGTTGATAGTCTGAATTTCTAATTCAGCCTATTGCCTGTAGTGTGTCAGTAGATCTTTAACTGTAAATTACAGTCTTCTGATTTCTGACAATCTCTTTTTAATAACAAGTATGATATTAATGTGATTACTTTGAAATTGTGAAAAAAAAAAATTAGGAAGTAAAAGGTCTGTTGATCTATTCTTCGGCATGCTGTTTGATATATTTGGATATTTGTGTTTTGTATTAGTGAATAGCCAAGATAGTTAAAGATCTTACTTGAGATTTGCTGAAGTAACTTGAAGTTAATTACATACTTGTAGAGCACTGAAGGTTTGCTGAAGTGACTGGTGTGTCACTTCTGGGATGCTTCTCTTGATGTCTTTATAGGAATGTTTTTTTTACGTTGCTGTTTTATTATTTGAGTATTGGATGCACTTGTGGTGTGTCTAGTTAGACACTTCAAATGGCTGGTTATCTTGGAATTCTCACCTTTTGCCTTCAGATAAAATATATGAATGTTGACCTAGTAGAAACACTTAAAAACGAAATCATGGTGCTGTTTCTTTTCTGTGGAAGATATTCTACAGATCTACTCTTTAGCAGTGTCAGTGCCATTGATTTTTGTGCATTCTTCTGTCTTTTAACAAGATAGTCACGGTAAAAGAAAAAATAATTCATTTTAAAGTTGTTCAGAAAAAAAACGCAAAACAACAACAGAACCAACAGAAAAACAAAGAAAAAAGCACGCACACACAAAAAAAGCCACCTACAATTACAACAGAAACAACTCTTCATTTTGGACTCCAGTGCTATAATTAATAAGTGCTGGAGGGGTTGGTTACGTTATTTACTGTGGTAACCCCTAGCTGTGTCCATTGTTTGACTGGGATCATGGCAAGCTGCAGATGCCTTTGCCCAGCAGATGGAAAGGATTGGCCGTCTACCCCAACAGGCTTTTGTCTAAGTAGGTGCACCAAGACCATTTAGATGCTAATGTGATATAAGCTCTCTGTTTTGTACTAGAACTTGACTGCATCTTAGGAATGTGGCCTGTCTGGTTTTATGTTGGCTTCGGCATTCAAAGGGTCTACTGTAATTCATGTCTCCCAATCGATTAAAGCTGCAATCTTCTGGTTTACGTCTTTGATGTGCCAAAGGAAATTGGAGGGGTTGGTGGAGAATTACATAATTTCTTTTCATTCTAGGTCTTACCTGCTGATCTGTATGCTTTTTTGTTTGCCATCTGCAGCTAGGGAATAAAGTGAATTTGCTTTGTGAAGCCATACGTGGCATTAGATTTACTGACAAAATGGAACTTTTTTTCTATTCGTATTTGCTATATGTTGGGGTAACTAAATGCTATCTTTTTGCTTTCTACCTTTCTTGCTAATGTGATGTATAGTTCTATCTTTTACTGGAAATGTGAGTTTTCTGTTATTAAACTGTTTTGTGGTTCAGTGGTGTAAGTATTCTGGTTCATGCTTTAGAGACAGTGAATAAATTAGTGACCTAGGCAGAACAGGGACATTGTCTAACACATTTTAGTTCTAATCAGTGCATCTTAGCATCAATTTGTTGTGTTTTGTGCAGGTAACAAGAGGATGTGTGTATGATTGCGAGCATTAATTTAAAAGGTAGCCCTAGCAATAAAACTTTGTAGATCTGTTTTATGCATGAATGCAGTACTCATCAGATTTCCTGTGCTGCAGTCCCTACATAATCATGTTGTAAAGCATAATAGCAACTTTGGTTTTTTGTTTTCTCACAACACATACTTTTTTTGATGTGCTGAATGATAGCTTTTCACGAATATTACTATATTAGGTGAAATATATGGAGGGAACACAGGGAAAAAATGATAAATCTAGTTGGATGCAGCTAGCACTTACTTCAGCACATAAAACAAAATATGCAGATATCTCCTAAGCACTCTAAGGCTGATCTTTCAGACACTGACTGTATCCTTAACCAAAAAAGGACATATGATAATTAAATTTTGAAGGACCATGTGCTGTTGCCACAGAGCTAAATGTTGAAATGCAAGAAAACAGACTACCACATGGCACAATTGATTTTTATGGCAGTACATGTTAAAATGCTCTCTTTTTATATTGCCTTTTAGGTTACCTAGGGTGAAACAAAATTACAGTCTTGGAGACTCTGGAAAAGCTCAGCATCAGCATTTGAGGTAAAAATGAACATACTGAAGTAATCTTGAGAGTGTCTGTCTCGTTAACTTTATGGAACTCATTGGAGTAGAAGTTTTCATTGAGATCCATTTGCATTTAAGTTTTCAGTCTTGATTTAAAAAAATTTGACTTCAAACTCACTCTTTGGGTCTGGGAAAACTCTTACTTTTGGTGAATATAGCATGTATTTTTTTCTTTTAGAGTTTTGAGAACATTGTAAATCTGCTTAGTTATAGTATTTTTAAGTTGTAGTTTTATAGAATGGCTAAAGTGAAGTTCTCTTGACATGTCTTTCCTAATTTTACTTGTATAGATGTATTTTTATGCAAATCATCATGATAATTGCACAATATTTTTACTTCTATTTAAGGACATCTGTGTTAATGTACCTAGGAAGAAATGGTTGCTGCTTTTTCATTAATTTACTGTATTAATTGCAGATTCAAATAGAAATTCTTTGAAGGAGTTTTCAATTATGATCTTAGGCTTTTTAATGTCAAATGAAAATATATGTGCATGATAAAAGTAGCACAATTATACAAAACATAGTAAAATTATGTAGAACATATTACTGTATTTCTCACGTGAACCAGTCATTAATCATAGTAACATATAAATAGGATTAGGGAAATGTGTTACAGTATTAGCCTCTAAATGGCTTTTTATTCATAATTCTAAACTGAAATACTTTTTGTTTAGGATGGACTTCAGTTTTCTGTCAGCAAGTTAGTGTAGGGTTGACATGCAAATGTTCTAAAGCAACTGAAGTGTCACATTTAACCTTGCTATTATAGTTCTCTTTTCAAACCATTTTTTTACTTCATAGGTTTTGTTGTTTTTAAGAGCCGAAGCTTGCAAGTTATGTGATTAATCTACAAGCTGATATCATGATGTCAAAATGCAGTTTGGGAAGCATAAACACAGAGACTGCAGAAATTAAAACGGTAAGACTATGCTTTGTAGTATGGGCAAAGTAGATTTTAATGTATGACTTTACTGTATTCACCTATTTTACGTTTTAAACTTTTTTATCTATAGATGGTTAGGTACAGCAATGGCATAGATAAAAAAAGGATGTTTGCCATGAAACATATGCCTCTATGTTTTTTGTGAATTGATACAATTAGAAATGTATTCTGTTTTTAAAAAGGATGTGTGTGGATTTTGTGTTTAAATGTGTTTGTGTTGGTGAAATACAATCAATTAAAAATAACCCTCAAACAAACCAAAACAAAAAGAAAACAATGAATAAATCAAACAAAAAACCCCACAATGATCCACCAATGGAGAAACAGTAGATAAAAAGGATTGGAATTACAGTTGAGTTTGTATGTTGTTCCAGTAAACACTGAGGAAAATAAATTACAGGTAATGAAGGTCTTAGTTTCAGTAGTATGCTTCAATTTGAATTAGTTCAGTCAAAACAGCAAAGGGTACTATCTGATTAAAGCTGTTTAAAAGAAAACTCAATATGTGGCTTTATAACATAGGGAAGACAAAAATGTTTCTTGTGTCATTAGTCCTCACCTTGCCTTGCATCTCAGGTACCATACACTTCATGTTTTGTGTCTTGTCCCCTGTATTAAGGAGGTAAAAGGAGAGGAATCTGCTTGGCACTAGTTATGCACCACTAAATAATCACCTATATAGTTAGGATGCAGAGCATTATACACATAATCTTTAGAAATTATATAGCTTGTTCCAGAATCGGTTTGCATGTCTCTATTTGTGAAAGGAAAAGCATCCCTTTTCTAAACTTCTGTTCTGAATGCCTCATACACTGGTGTCACTATAGATACGCTGGAAAATTGATTTTTGTTTTCTGTACTGGTAAAGGTCCTACAACCCTTATATATTATGTTGATATATAGCACTATAGAGACTGTACAGCAGCATAACTTTCTTTAATCTATTGATAGAGCTAGACTAATTGCAACAAAAAGTGTTTATTAGGCTTTTGCCTCAAATTCAGGTTTAGTCATACTGGTAACTGAACACTAGATGAAGGACTTAAGAGTTGCACATTTTTCCGAGTCTGCTAAGTGTCATGTTGTACTCCATTTCTCTCCAACATACAGGCAATTAGGAGTAGTCTGCCAGGAATTCCAGCTGTTAACTACACTGTACTGCTTGTAGAAAAGCTCATTCAGATATAGAACCTCAGTGTAACATAATATAATGAAGCTTTTCTGAACAACAGAGTGCAACTTTTGCTACTTTGGTGATCGTGGTTGTGCCATTGGAGATGAACATCCAACTTGTGCATTTAGACTGATTCTGTATTGGGAAAAGAGAATAAATTATATTCTTCTAGTTAAGATGAATTCTCATTGAGGATGATTGTGCTAGGGGAAGTAGAGAAGCTGGTTCGTAACAGAATGCTTATATTTGAGCTTTGTAAGCATTTGTGCATTCTGTTTGCCCTTGGAATAGAGCAGATCTGAAATACTGGGATTTGGTAGTTGTTTTGGTTTGGGATTTTGTTGTTTCCTTTATGAATATTGTAAGACCAAATATGAAAGCTGCTGTTAGGTAATTCATATGTGGAAGATATTTGAAGGATAAAAATAAGGAATGTCTCATGCAGCTGTGTTGTCTGTTGAAGACTGGATGAGGCACTTAGTGCCATGGTCTAATTGACTGGATAGGGCTGGATGCTAGGTTGGACTGGACGATCTTGGAGGTCTCTTCCAACCTGGTTGATTCTATTCTAAAGACAAAATAATGTAGAAGATGTTTCCTATTTGTATTATTTTAATAATAGTTTGACAGAATTTCCTTACTTTAGACCACCTAGGTGGAATGATGCTCTTTATAAACACTGAATTGTGAATTGGGAGGAGAAATCTCAACGTTTAATTTTCAGAGTATGCTGCTAGATGAAGCACAAAAAAAGCTTTTCCTATGAAAATTGTACTTCTTCACTTTCTTCTGAGATGTTTGAATTTGGGGTGCTTCCCAAAAAATAAAGGATGTGTTTGTGTTTTTAAGAGATTCTCTGAGAGAACTGAAGCTAGAGGAGCAACGTTAACAAAACATGCTCTTCTAATGCATTCAGGAAAGTAAAATCCTTTTTTATAAAGTGTAATTTTAGAAGCCAGTTGACATAGGAATCTTGTATTTTGACCTTCACTTGAGCAAAAACAATTCGTGTCACTGAATGGTTATAGCATAAGTAGAAATCAGCTTACTAAAGACTGCCTCTGTAGTCTTTATGGAGGAAATTCAGTGAATGTTTTACGTTTTGTAATTTAATGTTTACATCTATTTTCCACACTGTATTTTACTTCTGTAATATTTCAGAGTATTCTTTTTATTTGTTGCTCTGCTACCTAAGGAAGAATTTTCTGTGTTAGGTCTTTCAACAAGTCAATGTTTCATGTAGCATTTGGACATGAAGCTTCCTATGAAGAATGTGATATTCAAACTCTTTAAGTTTTTGTGTAAGAGAATATTCAGGCAGCAAGAGTCTGTTTGTATAGGTTGTGGTTTATTTACTTAACAGCAAGTGGATTATTTTCTCCCAGACGTTGACACTAACTTTGGAGGTTTTTTGGATGATGTAGGGTTTATTTTTAGAGAATAAATTAGACATTCCTGGACAAAGATGAAAACCTACAATGTTAGAAAGAATTTTTGTATCACAAAGATTATATTTGCTACAAATTTACAGATTGGCATTAGCAAATAAAGCAAATTTCAGCATATGGCAGAAATAAATTTTTGTTATTAATATGAGATAGTTGTTGTTTTGCATTAAGTTGAACTGAAGGTAACAAATAGTGTGTGCACAAATGGTGATTATAACTCAAAAGATGCGTCCCCAGGGCTTTAGTCTGTTCTCTGTTTACGTCGGAGTTTCATTCCATAAATGTTTTAAGCAGTCCTTGGAGTGGGACTAGATCCAGGATGTCTTATTCCAGCTGAGTGCCCTGCTTGGTTTGGCTTACATTACTTTGTTTCCTTGAAAATTCAAATTGGACATAGTCCTGTGTCTGAAAAACCTACACCAGGGTTGTAGAATCACTGTAGACTGGAGGAACAACTATTAAATGTCACTGGCTATTCGTTATCAACTTTTGCACTTCCAAAATAGTTTTTTTTAAGATTGGTGGTAATGAAACTGGACCTTTCTGTATTATTTTAATTGAACAGACAAGTTTCCTTTGTCTAGCTTCTGTAACCTGGCCTAAAGCCACAGGAAGCATGACTTGTTCTGCATTTCTCCTTCCAAATTCAGCTTCAGCAAGTTCTTACAGTTTTCTTCTTGTATCCATTTTTGCAATAGTGCAGTGGATAAAGATGGAACACCATAGCAGGTATCTTTATTACTCACAATGTCTGAGCAGGACTAGTTTGGGTTTCTTCCTTCTTCCGTATTTAGCTAGTTTCAGTTAGTTAGATACAGTTGACTTCTGTCCAAAAATTCTAAACACATGTACTTGCATCTCAAATGTTTTCAATTTAAAACTTGTTCTTCAAATAGATGTGTTTTTTCCCTTCTTATTTCTTGATGGTACTGCTTTTATTATATCAAAGTACTAGATACTTTTCCTTGCTGTTGAAATAGAGACTTGGAATGATATAATTACTTCATTATTCTGGTTTACTCCTGTAATAACATGGACATTGATCTTGTCAGATCCTCTGTGCTTCCAACACAAATGAAGGCCAGGACTCGGAAACTTCAGCACAGCAGGAAGTAGCATTGATGATTGAAGGAGGAGAACCTGAGTTTTCACCTGAGTTAGCTTAAATTCCCTCCCACTCTATGCTATTTCAAGTG